>MU694410.1:0-45706 GCA_026770625.1 Nicotiana glauca | reverse complement strand
TCAAATACAACAGTTGAGCGACCGTGCTAGAACCACGGAATTCGGGAGTGCCTAACACCTTCTTCCGGGTTAACAAAATTTCTTATCCGGATTTCTGGATCGCAGACTGTTAAACAGAGTCAAACCTTTCCTCGATTTGGGATTCGAACCGGTGACTTGGGACACCATGAATCTCCCAAGTGGAGACTCTGAATCTTTAATATAAACGAATCCCGTTTCGATTGTCCTTAAATTGGAAAAACTCCTTTATTACTATATCTCTTCCCGGGGTGTAGTAAAAGTCGTTAAAGCCTCAGCGGTAAAAAGGAGGTGTGACAATTATAATACCCCCATAAGACGAATCATGTTGTGATGCTATAAAATACGCTTATTGAAGTATATTATCATCCCTAGGTGGATAGGGAAAATCACTTCAAATGTTCCTCAATACGACGTGAACCCTATAGATAATGTATAACGTAAGAAGTTTCAAATTATCAGTGGTGGATTATAGATCAACATTAAGGTGAATCAACAGTAGGTGGATAAAAGTTCCAAAGTATGAGATGAGGTAAGGATGCCATTCTTAATATGAACATTAATGAGGAAGCACTAAAGGACTTAGATTTACATGTAGGATAAGCATCGAGAGAATAACCTAAAGTTGGGTTGCAAACCTCGATAATATTAAGACAAAAGTAAGAGTTATGGTATAGTATGACCTGCTTAGATGTATCAAAGCCATAAGGATAGATATATAAGGCTATGAAACAAGATATATCAATAGTGGTAAGTTCAACAAAGTACCAAGCGAAGAACTTCAGTACACCTATGGATGCCTAGAGGGACAACTTGTCATATTTTTGTATATGTTCACAAAGTAAGGACTAGAGATTGGCTAAAAGCTAAAGGAAGAAGGAGATAAGAGTCGCATAGGTGAACATACAAGGTCAGAGTTGTACATGTGGTATGACAGAAGGTAGCAACAACTACAAGATTGGGAGAATTCAGATCACAAGTTGTGGTGTGATAAAGAGGCCTGGGGGGAGGGGAATGCCCTGTCATTTGGATTGATTCACAAAACAGCTGCCTAGATGGAAAGGACAATATTAATGTATTTTTAGGATCTATTACTTAAGAGAAGAATAAGTTCATCAGTCAACATTCAAGGATGAATTTTCCAAATGGGGCAATGATGTTACACCCCATGTTTTTGTACATGAGAATAAGTCATAAGTCAATTGATGTAAACTCAGAAATATGATTATACTTTGAAGCATTTAAAGTAAGTTAATCATGTTACCTTGGAGGTTATAAATATGTAAGATCATGTTTAATGAGTACCAAGAGGGTTGGAAAGCTTCGAAGCTAAACTAGTTGAAGAAAAATAAGTTTCGATGAAAGTCAACAAGTTTGGAATGTTATAACATTTATGTTGGGGTTAGAATAGGGTTCTTAACATGATAAGGAGGTTATTCTATGAGTTATTTTAGACGTATGATAGTTGGTTTCTACATATTTAATTCAAGAAAGTTATGGAATAAAAGTTAGCAAAAGTCATCACAAGTTACAGTCATAATGTGTTGAAAATTAGGTCAAATGTAGCTGAGTTTTTCTCAAAATATACCTAGAATTATTGGATGATCCACCTACTGAATTTAAGATCTAAGAGTCTAATTTCTGACACATTAAATCTTTTGTCGATAGGAAATCGGAGTAGAGATATTCACGTATTCGCAAGACTGCGCAAGCAGCTCGATTGGGACCCACTTGAGACTGTCACCGATCTTATGTCTTTTAAAAGATGTTTCGGCCTCATTTTGTGTCATTTCTGACCAAAATTTCGTCCACAAGTTCTCCAAAACCCTCCCTAACATACCCCAAGATCCCATGAACCAAACTCAAGGGAAATCAACTCAAATCATTATCAAAGGTATTAAAGACTACAAGAGAATGCTTTTATGATGTTGTAGTGTGAGTGAGAGCTATTGTGAGCTAAGTTAAGATAGGGTTTCGAGTTGCAGCTGTTTTCCAAGGTATTTATAACATCTTCTTGATCTTTCATAAGGTTAATCTTCTGTTGGTTGTGTTATTTGAGTAAAAAATCATAAGATATCACTTGAAAGAAAATGGGATATGGTTGTCTTTTTGTTGGACTGTTTGTGGCTAAATATATGGTTTGTGGTAGCTAGAAATTATGAAAGGTAATTTGATAATGTTGTGGCTGCTATTGTTAAGCTTTTCTAGGTGTTAATTAAGTTTATTGAAGAAGAAATGATGAAAAACAAGTGATTGATGATAAAAATTAAGGTGCTAGACGTATGTGGCTATTTTGGAAGGCATTTTCTTGATGTTTTGAACTAGAAACAATATAGTACACATAAGTATGATTCTGGAGTTGTAAAATAATTTATGGAATAAGATTTGGATTCAGTTTATATCTTGTTATAAGTAAAAACGAGCTTTTCACTCAATATGATTGTTAAGATAATCGCAGAAGCTCATATAGGATTATATTGTTGTTGTTCCTATTGTTAGTTATAGTTGTTGTTTTTGGGTTGTTGGTGACCCTTAGTGTTCTTTGGGATGTACTAAAAATTGGGGAGTTGCTTCTCGATTTTCCTTAAACCATGCGAATAGCCAAATACAATTGTACGACATTATATGTTAACGACAATATCATTTCACTTGTTGTAGATGCAAGAAGTTGTGTTGAGCTTGGTTGAGTAATAAGGAAGAGATCATAGAGGTATGTTAAGTCTATCTCCTTTTTTCTTTTGGCATGATCCATATGATACCACAAAACGAGCAAGAATGCAACTTTCCTAATTGATTCTACTTTTAAAAGTACTAGGGTAACGACCCGATCGGTTATTTTGAGCTTTTGCACTTTTTCCGTCAGTTCTCAGGCATGAATTGCACCGTATGATGTATTAAGACTTACGTAAATTGTTGGTTTAGGTTTTCAGGGTAATCGGAATAAATTTGGAAGAAACAGTTCTCAGTTTGAAGCTTGAAATTTGAAAGGTTTGACCAAGATTTGATTTGTTTGTATATGATCTTGTATCGGAATTTTTATGATTTGGTCAGCTCCATTAGGTGATTTGGAGCTTAAGAGCATGATCGGAATGCATTTTGGAAGTCAGTGGAAGGCTTAGGCTTGAATTGGCGAAATTAAGATTTCGGCATTTTCCGGTTGATAGGTGAGATTTTTATATAGAGGTCCGAATGAAATTCCTAAAGTGCAGTAGTTTCGTTATGTCATTTGGGATATGTTTGCAAAATTTCACGTCATTCGGATGTGGTTTGGTTGGAGTTTTTATCAAAAGAGGAATTCGGAAGATTTTAGAAAGTTTTGCTTGAATCCGATGTGTTTTGGATAATTTGATGTTGTTGGAGATGATTTGAAGGTTGGTACAAGTTTGAAAAGCCTGGGTCAGAATGCATATATTTTACCCTTCGCAATTTTTAGAGGGTTTTCACCAAATTTCATCTGGGAGAAAGCTTGGGAGAGCTAATTGAAGAGGGAATTCAAGAGGATTTCATGGAGGCAAGATTTTTGGACCTAAACTTGTTTCTATGATGAATTTTAACATTTGTAAGCTTGAAACCCATGGAAAATCAGTAGCAAAAATGGGTAATTAGGGCTTGAGATTTAAGAGACCTTATAGTGGGGATTTGAGGGGCCATTTGAGGTCCGATTTTGATGTTCTTGATATGTATGAACTCGTGAGAGGATGAGAATTCCATTGATGTTAATTTTATCGGATTTCAAGATGTGGGCCCAGGGGCTGGGTTTGAGCAATCTCAGGATTTTGTTGTTAAATTGGATATTTTCGAGTGGGTTTCATTCCCTTAGCATATTTTAATAATTTTGTACTGATTGTGGCTAGATTCGGAGCATCTGGAGGTCGATTAGTGCGGGCGAGGCATCGCACGCTTGAGTTTAGACCGGATCGAGGCGAGTAATGATTGTATACGATGTTCTGAGTGTTTAAAACCCCAGATTACACATCGTAGTGCTATATTGAGGTGAGGCACACCCTTAATGGCGAGCGTGGGGTCGTGCAGTATTGGGGACTGTGACTTGGTCCGTCTCGATTGATGGTTTTATATCGTATTTGATTGAAAACTATTTGCTATCATTATTATTTGGATTGAATGACATATTTGGGCCTAGTGCCAAGTATTTGAACCCTTCGAGGTTTTTTTATTGATATTTCCTCACTGTTTTGACTTACTACTTCAACTCAGTCATGTTATTTTCCACTATTTTACTACTCAGCCATTTTTACTCAGTTTTGAGACTTAAATGATATTTTAAATGATGTTTGGGATGAGAAACATTGATTTACTATTGCCCGAGGGGCTTGTGAGGATTTTTGACTAAGGCTGAGGGCCTATGTTGTAAGGAAACACCGATATTGATTTGGGGCCGAGGGCCTGAGATATGTATGCCACAAGGTGGCTTGATTGATATGAGGCCGAGGACCTAGATTTGATGCCACGAGATATCTTGTTATTGCGCTTGGGCTGTAAGGGGCCCCTCTAGGAGTCTGCACACCCCCAGTGAGTGCGGATACCTATTGTGATGTGAGATATAGTCCATTGGGCTGGTATTGTTCCATGTGATTGTCCGAGGGGCTGATATTGTTCTATGTGATTGCCCGAGGGGCTGGTACTGTTCTGAGATATTTCCCGAGGGGCGGATTTGTTAACATTGTGCCCGAGGGGCTAACCTTATATGCTTATCTTTCTTATTTGCATGTCATTTACCTGCTTAATTATGTATGTGTGCCCGAGGGGCGGATTTCTATGCTTATCTGCACTAGTTGTTCTGCATTGATTTGCGTAACTATTGAAAAAGTTATTTTCAAAGAAGTTTAAACTGAGATAAGTTGTTTTAAGGGATTTTACAGCTTTATTGCTTTCTTATTGGTTTTTGAACTGCTTATATATAGCATGTTAATGCACTTTTTGTGATTTATTACCATTCAGACTTTAGTTATGATTATTACTCACTGAGTTGGAGTACTCACTTTACTCCCTGCACCTTGTGTGCAAATTCAGGTACTTCAACACCCGGTTAGCGGGCATTGGCTGAGCTGAGGCAGAGTCACCGGAGTTTAGCAAGGTAGATGCTGGCATTCGCAGCACTGCTTTTCTCCCTCTTTATTCTATTAGTCTGTACTTAGTACATTTCAGAATTCGTCACTTGTATTTACACCTCCGTAGGTGCTCATGACTAGTGACACCCTGGTATCAGGCTGAGTTGGGTTGTATTCCGCGAATTGTTTTGGATTGTCATTGTTACTTTTGAGTTTATATCATGTTTTAGACGTAATGCTTATTTTTTAATTGCTTGAAGATTGGATTGGAAATATGTCGGCTGACCTTGTCTTCACGAGAGGCGCCATCATGACTGGCTCTGTGTTTAGGGTCGTGACAAGTTGGTATCAGATCCTAAGCTATATAGGTCTCATGAGTCATTAGAAGGTTTAGTAGAGCCTCGCGGACCGATACGAAGACGTATGTTTTTATCCTCGAGAGGCTGAAGAACCTTTAGAAAAAACTTCACATTCTTGAATTCTTGCCGTGCATCCTTGATTCAGCTTGAAAAGTAACTCTTGAAATTCCTTCCATGCGTTCGTATGCTCACTCGAGCTCTCAGTATCAGAAGTGCATCGATAGCTTGTGATTCCCTGATTGAGGGGAGAGATATGATATTTATGTGCTGATGTTGGGCCAGTCTGGAGGACTCAAGGCCGGATTTTTGCCTATATCTTGAGCACCGAGGTGCTGATTGTGTGAGCACATGTTTCTGGATCTATATGTTCTGTTGTGTCCCTATTAAGAGGAGTAATGACTGGATAGTTACATGATAAGATTGATATGACTGCGAGACGTATTCGTATAATTTGGGAGCGACGAGAAGGGTCTGCTGGAGGATAGAAGAACTATTAGGTTCTTGATTTCCGTCTTGATTCGGTTTTAGCCTCGAGTTATGGGCGTGTGAAGAATCCTTTGATGTTTTCTAGTAGGGAGTGAAGTAAATTTCATGTTGCGGTATGAGTTCAGACTCAGGAAGATTAAGTGATTGCACGATGAATATGACGGTGAAAGGTATACAAAAATGCCAGTTAGAGGCAAAGCAGGTGGGTTATCTCCTGCGGAGTGTTCTGAGTTTGTGCGATCCTTATGTTGTCTGTTAGAAGATCTCAATTTCAAGTGACAGATATATGTTGTAATTCAAATTTGGGTCGCTTAAGAGAGTGGGTTTAACTATTACGAGGGTGAATGCGAGATTTACAAAAGATTTAAAGTACCAAATGGTCTGTTTTCCATGATCTTATGAAGGATTGAATTAATCTCACTATGGTATTATGGCAATAATAAAGTATATGCGTTACGAGTTATGGTGTGTGTTTTGATCTATGGCTTCGAGCTGGGGAGTTTGATATTGATTAGCTAATTGCACGGTTATACACTATGTTGGTCCCAGTTTGAGGCATGCTGGTGAATTAGTTATGGTTTACGGAGATTGAGCCCGAGGATGGCTGGAGTAAAGGAAATTTTTTTGACTAAGGTAAGGTTCTATCGTGCTTCATAGGTGTTTAAGAATCACGAAATGTCTTGAGTTGTTGATAAACAATGCTCGGTGCATAGGAAAGGAAAGTGGCTTGGTTGCATCAAGGAAAGGTTATATGCTGCAGTGTCAGAAGTGCTAATGAGGCGTAGGTTGCTCGGTTCTTTTGATCGGGCTAATTTCAGTTTGGGTAGAGTGGATGACTATAGATAATGGTTCTAATGCGTTCGGGGTTTTACATGTAATAATTGGAGATTTTCAGGTGAATAATATGGCTAGAAACTGAGGTTTGCGCTGGAGGGTGTCAAGAATTTAGTCATTTCTATATCAATTATGTGATAGTATACATTAGTATTAGAAAAGTAATGTCTTCAGATTCGCAGGCAGTCTTTTCAGGGTAGGTATTCTGAATACGGTGCTTTTGGGAGCATTTGAAAGAGAATTCGACGGGTTGTGAGCCTTAGTCTGTGTGGTATTATGTTTGGGTCTCATGTAGCGAGTTTGGATTGAGTAATTATGGTGCTACAGCAAGAGAGAGTATCAATTCAAAGGTAACTCAAAAGGAAATTCAGATAGATGGGGTAGCTTGGTAGTAGGCCAAATTTGTATGGTACGGATATGACTATTCTTTGGGTGCTTACGAGGTAATGAGTTTCTACAAGTGTTTTATGACAATGCTCTTGGGTGATAATGGCTTGCGTAGTTTGATTGAGATAAAAGAATTTAGACCCGACGGTTTAGTTTTATGCAAAAGGAATCAGGAGAGTTCTTGACCGTTTCTACCACGGTTAGAAAGGTATATTTTCTGCCGGTGTGAAGAGCATGGGATGTGTAATAATTTTATTCTAGGTGGGATCAATGGGAAGTTCTTGACTAGTTTAGTACGTAGATGTTTGTGGCTCGGAAGGGAGATGAAGTTCTCATGTTACTCTAGGATGGTATGGTATATGCGGTATGTTGTGGAGGATTGAGATTTGCGTGTGTAAGGTTTCGGTTCAGTTCTGAACAGAAGGTCATAAAATCAGTAAGCAGCACGGGCAGTTTCAGATAATTATAGAAATGAGCTTCAGATTATTAGGGGAATGATCTTCAGATGATTAAGAAAATGGTATTGCTAGTTGGAGGTAATTTGAGGAGGGTATATGTTTCAGAAAAAGGCAATATGATTAAGTTAATGGTACTTTGGTAGTATTACGGCACTTTCTTGTTAGATCAACTGCTAATATTCGAGTTTGATTGAAGGCATAGAAGAATGTTAAAGTATCTCTCGTGGGATGATTGGGTATTAGAGATGTTGTATGTATTGGGACGGCGAAATTGGGATTAGGTATGGTGATTTGTGTTCTATATAGAATTGGAGACTGGGGAGTTCTCACATTCAGGCTATGTTGTGGTTGTGGGTCATATGTATCGCACTGTTTAGTGACTATCAGGGTTTGGAGACCCGAGTGGGTCTTTTGTTTCATTGGTAGGTCAGATTTTGGATGTGATATTGGGTGCAGACTGGTTGTCTCCATGCTGTGTTATTATGGACTATTGTGCTAAGGCGGCAGTATTAGCTACACCGAGAATGCCACAGATAGAGTGGCGAGGTTCGACGGATTATGTTCCTAGTAGGGTGGTTTTATATTCCGAAGACCCAGCGGATGGCTGGGAAGGATTGTTTTTCTTATTTGGGTTTTCGTGATAGATGTCAATGTGGAGACTCCTACCATTAATTCAGTTCTGATGGCGAGGGACTTTTCAGATGTGTTCTTGTGGCAGGGAATGTCACCAGGCAAGGCCGTTGATTTCGGTATTGATTTGATGTCAGGCACCGTATCATATGGCACCGACAGAGTTAAAGGATTTAAGAGAGCAGCTTCAGGATTTCCTTGATGGGGGGTCCGTTGGCAGGCCAATATGGATGTGTGTTCTAACTTGAGTCGACTGGGTTGGCTTCGAGTTGTATTGTTGAGGGATATGTAATTTGATTATTATTGAGCCTATTGTGCTTTGAGGAGACATATGAGTTACTTTTCCATGTTGCAGGGCATTTGGATTTGTTGGTTATAGGCACACACAGTGCAGAGTTAATGGGGTCTCTCAGTGGAGCTCGAGCGGGAGGAATATTGGATATTGCTTGGCGGATGGCGTATCGGTCATATCCTTTTGGGTTTAGTAGTGTTATATATCTGCTTCACTGGGGTTATGATGATTTGCTTTGGTTCTAGACATCAATTGTGCATGGTCGTCAATTTTGAGCAGAGTGACTTGAGGTGTTCCATGTGGACCAGTGTTTGGATAGGGTCGCGCATTGAAGAAAAGTTATAAGTAGGTATGATCTTGCGGGTTAGATTCGTGTATTTTTTTTTCTATGATGTGAGACGGGTTCTCGACCTTGTGTTGTAGTAGTACTGGTGAGCTTGCGGTACAGCCCTTTCATTTGAGTCACTTTCATGATTTGAGTATGTTTGGTTGCGCAAGTCGCGACTTTAGTCTGCATTGAGGTGTTATGTCACCAAAGTGGTTGTGTTGGATTAGATGAGATCATTGGGATAATTAATAAATATGAACGGATTCAATTTCAGCATGTTGGTAGAAATAAATATCGAGGTTCGGCTCAGAAATTTGCTATGGTCCTTGCCAAAGGAGAAGTGGCTTCATGAATGGTTGATCTGATAAATGGTTATGATTAATTGTGTGTTTCATTTATCATTGGCAGGGCATGAAAGTGTTGGAATGAGACCTTAGTCAATAAGAGGTTTTCTATCGGTATTCGATTGCCGTGCGTAGCTGCTGTGATTAGAAGTTATTGCTGCAAGCATTTGAGTTATGTGGTACGTCATAAAATTGCACCTGGGGTTGCAGGTATGAGTTATTACAGCTTGTTGGGCCTATTTCCAGTATAAATGTGAGATTCTGATCGCATTGAAGATTTCAGAGTGGGAATGTAGTTCCATGGTTTATGGCCTAGATTGGATTGTGAAATTTCAGTTTCTATGTTTTATAGGACCTATATGAGATAGGGTGACGTGGGATCACCCCCGGGTATATGCATGGTAAGGCTATTCAAGGAGTGGTTGGCTTTTGGAACAACTGTGGGCACGTTCGAGGACGAACGTATGTTTAAGTGGGGGAGGATGTAATCACCCGACTGGTCATTTTGAGCTTTTGCACTTTGTCCGTCAGTTCTCGGGCATGACTGGTACCCTCTTTATTTGTATAACTTCCGTCTCTCTCATCACTTAAACACAAAACATTCTTTCTCTTTGTCATCCAACACTCTTCTCTTGTCTCCTCCTAAGAAAATCCAACAATGTTTCAACAAGATTCTCAATCTCCAAAAATGCTTCAAGAAAACACAATCTTGTTTCTTTTTAAGACAATATCCATTTTTGGATCTGAGCCAAATGTTTCACCCCCAAAAGCCCCAATTTCCACCAAACCCAATCTCATTGTCACGCCTCCCAAACCTTACGCTCCTACTGAAAATCAGGCTAGTCGATGAGGAAGAGGCGCAACCAGTAGATGTGGTCGATATTGATGATGAGAAGGATGTGAAGAAAGCACCTCCTCGTATTAGAAAAAATTCAAAGAAAAGTGTTGCTACTGAGGGAAAGAGATCAGTGTTTCAGAAAGTTACTTTGAGTCAACAAGTTGGTGAATTGGAGAGGGAAGAAGACGTGGAAGAAAAAGGAGGAGAAGATACTTTTAAGGAATATGAAGATTACAAGCGAGGAACCTGGTTCCTCCAAAAGGGCAAAGGTAGAGTTGTCTGAGTTGGAAAGAAAAGCCAATCTCAAAGCTAAAAATGTATTGTGGGGTTGAGTGTTTCACCTTGAGATTATTGAGCATGTAGGGATGAGAGAGCTAGTGGAAATTGTGGAGTTCCTAAAGTGGAGCCATCTTTTTGCGTCACAAAATCCAAAAGTGTATGAAGACGAAGTGCGAAGTTTTTATGTTTTGGTTATTTGTGGTGGATGAGGACACATTGTGTCTGAGTGTTAATGGAAAGGATTTTGTCCTAGATTAGTCCACTCTTGGGTGATTCTTGAAGTGCCCACTGATGGGATGAGAACAGTAAAGGGAACTGCTTCACCTGATATTAAGATGCCAATTATCAAAAAGAAAGTGATTTTGTCCGGGGAAAGAGTGTACAAGAAGACTCTTAAGACAGAGTATCAACTGATGTTTGAGATTGGTAACAAAGTGTTGTTTCCTCGGGCTAAGAGAAGATCCAAAACCTCCATTGTGTATCTAGTTCTCATCGAAGCACTGGCTTTCATCACTTCTATCAGTCTTCCTGGGATCATGATTAAACACATGTTGAAGGTAGCAGGGTTTAAGGATGGAAAACATGGTCTTCCTTATGGGTTCCTCCGCACAAAGGTCTTTTAAAATTTTGATGTTCCTTTGGGAAATATTTTTGTGGGGACCAGGAGGCAAATATTTACCATAAGCACACTAGAAGAATGTGAGCAATTCAACGATTTCCCAACTAATTCATGTTCAGGAGTAGCCAATGAAGAGATCAAGTGACTTTAGGCTCAAAATGCTATCTTTCAATCCAAGCTCACTCAGAATATCAAGGAACCTAGTTCAAATGGCTTCTAGGGAGAAGAGACTTCTAGGTTGAAGACTGAGAATGCAGAGTTGAGGAAAAAGGTTTAGAACTTGAAGGAGCAAATCGTCAATGATCAAATAACTGCAAACGAAAGAGTGGACTGACTCCTCAAGGCTTTTGCTCCTAAAACTCTTGTGTCTCCTATCCAATGCTTCTCATTTAAACACTTTTCTAGCCATATCTAACTCCCAACCTTTTTTTTGGTTTTTGGTGTTGTTAATTAATGACTATGGCATATTAGCTGGCTATATTTGTAATAGTTGTGTTGATTGGTACTGTTTTTACTCTTTTTTTCTCCCTATCTCTAATGAGCAATTAATGTCTACTTTGTGCAATATTAATCTCTAGTATTCTGCTTTTTCTCATATTGTATGCACACAAGTGGCATGAGTTAATAATTTTGGACTTCTTTTCTGTTTGTGCTAATTCTTTCTTTCTTTTCAATACTGCCAAATGAGGGAAGATAATTATGGGGGATGGTGTTAAGAGTAATTTGGTTCTTAGGGGGGGAACCATTTGCTGATTCACAAGGGAACATATTTGGAATCTGGTTCTCATAGGGGATATTAGTTTTGAATTTGTCTTCAACAAAAAGGAAAAAATTGATAAGTTATGCCCTTATGGTTTTGATAATTTGTCATACTTTACTGAGTAACCAAATAAGAACTTGATACAATTAGTTCCTCTATGCCTGTTGTGATATGCTTTGTGGTCTGGTCAAAAGTCATCGAGAATCCAGATATGGAAATAGATAAGGAAACGGCTAGGATTAGTTCCCTAATTGTCGTACATTAACTCTATAGCTGTAGAAACTGTCTAATTGTACGACAGGCAGCAGTGCAGCGGCACAACCATTGTTGCTAAAGGCCAAACCACACGGTGTAATGTCTATATCTCTTCACATATACTCTATCATATATAAACAAGATTTGACCTAACACTTGATAATCTGAAAAAACTATCATCTCAAGTGCCACCCGCCACTGTTTCCTCCAGGTGCACTCAAGAACAAAGCTGCTAAAAATCAAAGACCAAATCCCAACACTAAAGATATCTTGAGTCCTTATATTTGTTGAGTATTTATATTTTGTTCTTTACTTGTAAACCTACACGATTTTGCTAGAAGTATTTTGTAGGACATCATTTGACCATTATTGTTTTGGTTGTATGACTAGAGTCAATCAAGAGTGTTGCTTTGTAATAGAGATATTGCAAAGGACATACAATAGAGTTATTATAAGTGGTGATGGATTAATAGTTTATTTCCTAGATTGCAATAAATTGTAATATGAAGTTTGCTCAGTTTAGTGGGGGTGAAATCCTAGTGGGGTACGTCATGATATTTAATTCCTTGACCATGGAGTTTTTTTACGTAAATATCACGTGTTCTTTACTTACTTCTTGTTTACTGTGGGAACTAATAGAGAATTTTGTTCTCTATACTGTCTGATGGACCCTTAATTTCTATCAATGTTGATTTCTAAATCGAATTAAGGAGATTGATTCTCTAAATTTTAAATTAAAATATTTAGAATATTGCAATAGTGCTCAAGTCATGTGTCACAAAAATTTATACTACCTTTGTGTTTTCATCTAATGTTTTAGCAAAATATATTTGTGTTAATAATTAATTGTGTTCGAAGACATGTTAACTATATCGTTTAAATAAGTATGTAATAAAAAAATAATAGATGCTTTAAAAACTGACATTAATTGATTTGTTTGATAGAACTAATTTTTGGGTTATTTTGGGTAGATATATTGTTTTGGGCTAATTTTGATTGAAATTGTTTATGAACTGAGAATTTGTATTATTTTTCCATCTTATTAATCCATTCATATTTGTAAGTAGTGGCACTTATCCATGAGTATATGTACTTTATAGTAAGTGGTTAGAACTTTGCAAAATCTAATTAAGAATATATACATTTTGAATGTCAAACGATAGTCACATATGGTAACAAATTAATTTTCAGAATCTAATTATACGTTTCAAATTTCAAAAATTTGCCCATGGTAACAATTTAACTTTCGGAACCCAAATTATATATTTCAAAAGTCCGGAATGGTAACAGATTAACTTTCAGGATCTAATTACAAATTTAAATTCAGAATGGTAACAAATTAAGTTTCAGAATCTAATTACATATTTTTAATTTTAAAAATTCAATCACAAGAAATTGATTTTAACACATCTTGTAGTTATTTTACAAGCTATAAAAGGATACTCTTGGTTACTTTGATTATATAAAGTGAGTAAATTATAGAATAACAACAAGATCTATTGGAGACTCGTTAACTATATTTCTAGGAACAGAACAAAAATGGCTAAGCTTTTGACATTCGTCTTCCTTGTTGCTGCTCTTTTTCTTGGTATTTAACAACACATACATTCTTTTCTCTTTTTTTCTACTTTTCAGATAGTAGATATTTATGTGCTAATATCATGTACATATTACCTTTTGACTGAGTAAAGAAAATATTTTTTTCAAGTTGAACATTTATATTTTATCTTTCTTTTTTATTGGATGCAGTTGGAACAATGATCCCATCAACAAAGGCGGCAAAGACCTGCTACCAAATACATACAGAAATTTTGTGTGACCAAGGCAAAGTTGAACCAAAATGTTTGCCATTTTGCAAGCAGAAATTTGGACCCCAAGCTGGAGGCCAATGCATTGAAAATATTGGCATTGAGGGTCCTTTTTGTGCTTGCAATTATCCTTGCTAGTCACCTTTTCTCTTTCCTTTTTTGATAAACTTAATAATTCCTAAATGATATTTGCTATCCATGTTAATCTTATAATATAATAATGTATTCTTTGTGAACCTTGGTAGTGAAAAGTCTCTCTTTTTTACATTTTTCTGTTCCATTTTTATTCATTCTTCATTTATGGGAATTTCCAAAGGAATCTGTACATATGCTCATGTGGAATTGAAATTAATTAAGTGCAATGGACTCAATGATACAATAATATCTTATAAAAAGACAAATAAATTATTTTTATTCAATTTTGAGCTAAGGGTCTATCGGAAATAATTTTTCTATCTTCAAAGTTAGGGGTAAGACATGCACACACATTACCCTCTCATATCTCACTAGTAAAATTACACTTGGTATGTTACTGTTGTTATTGTCAATTTTGAACATAACCAACGCGTATGAAAAGAAATGAATGAAGTAATAGAGAAAATTGGGATTCCCCTGTTTTACTCTTCATTATTGTGCCCTATTTCTTACTAGGGGTGGTCCTAGTTCAGTGCATAAGCTTCTTGAATTTGGCTGTAAAATAACATGCACGACCACTAAATTTTCACTCCTTCAGGAATTCAATTCACGACTCCATCTAATGATCCCGCCGGTCGTTTCGAGAGTTATAGCCTCGTTCTCCCATTTTCTATTTTTTTTGTGTTCTACAACTATATTATGATTAATTGGTTCGGGTCCAGAGTGATTTCGGGGTGAATAGACACACATAGTCTCTTAATTGAAAGTTTAAGTTAGAAAGGTTAACCAGATGTTGACTTATGTGTAAACGACCTGGGATTTAAATTTTGATGGTTCCGTTAGCTCCATTAGGTGACTTTGGACATAAGAGCGCATCTGGAATATAATTTGGAGGTCTGTAGTAGAATTAGACTTGAATTGGCGAAAGTTTGAATTTTGGCGATTTTGGGCATCACTGGAAATTTTGATATCGGTGTTGGATTGGATTTTCAAAGATTGGAGTAGGTTCATGGTGTCATATCTGTCGTGTCTCCATAATTTAAGGTTAACCGGATTTGGCTTGATTGGTTACGATGTCGTTTGTGGAATTTAGAAATTTAGAAGTTCTTTAGGCTTGAATCCGAGTGTAATTTGGTGTTTTGATATTATTTTGAGTGATTCGAAAGATCGACTAAGTTTAAATCGGGCTATTGGACTTGTTGGTATATTTGGTTGTGGTCCCGAGGGCCTCGGGTCAATTTCGGATGGTCGACGACTTGATTTAAGTTGAGGAAATACAACTGAAGTGCTATTGTTACTGGTGTAATCGCACCTGCGAAGTGGGAACCCAGCTGCGTGTCCGCAGAAGTAAAGGAGGTGCCATAGATGTGGCCAAGAAGTTGTTGGACAGGATCCGCTAGTGCAATGATTTTTCGGCACTTGAGAGTCGCAGATGTGGGCAGCTGGGCGCAGGTGCAAAACGGCACTGCAGGTACGCTGGATTTCCGCACTTGTGGTAGGTGCAGATGCGGCTCTGGAGCCGCATGAGTGGAGTCTTGGATCTTAAGTGAAATAGGCACCTGAAATGGATTTTTCGCTAGTGTGGCTTCGCAGAAGCGTTAAAGGGTCCGCATGTACGGTATTCCTGGGCAGAAAAATACCAGCTCGATTATTGGACTTTCATTTTCGGTTTTGGACATGAGAAGCTCTAGAGAGAGGCAGTTTTTCGATGATTTTCAAGGAGAACGTTGGGGTAAGTGATTCTATCTCGGATTGGACTAAATTTTGTGAATCTATGGCTTTCTTCATCACCTAATTAAGGATTTGAGCTAGAAATTTGGGGGTTTAAGGATTGAGAATTGAAGAGTGAATTTTTTGGATTTAGAGGGGAAAATGATGTCAGATTTTGATGAATGTAGTATGGTTAGACTCATGAATGAATGGGCTTTTGGGTTTTGTGACTTTTGTCGGATTTTGAGATGTAGGCTCGGGGGCTAGGTTTGAGTCGATTTCGCAATTGACTCGAATTTTGTAGTTTGGTTATGGAATTGTTCCCTTTATCCTATATTGATTGTATTGTATTACTTATGGCTAGATTCAGGGCGTTCGGAGGCCGATTTGAAAGGCAAGGGCATTTTGGAGTATGATTTGCTCGGTTCAGGGTAACTAACATTTTCAAACTTGGTTATGAGGATTCCTAACCTCGAATTATGTGTTATGTGATTGGTATTGAGGTAACGCACATGCCAAGTGACGGGCGTGCGGGCCTGCACCGTGAGAATTGTGACCTGGGGGATTGCATGGCATCGTTTAGCGACTCTACCCTGTTGATATCCATGTTTTCATCATGTGATAAAATAATTGAGTTGTAAATTATACTAAATATCATGTTTAGACTTTATGTTTGTATTGTTGGGACCCTTAGTGGCCATTTCTTTCTTTCATCTCACAATTTTCATTGATATTCCATACTCAGTCATGTTTATGTATTTTTATATTGCTCGATTTTTAAGCTTAATATAGCTTAAAAGAGCATGAATGGGAAATGGAAGAAAAATAAAATATTTAGGTTTAATTTGAGATTCCCTCCTTGATAAAGGGGTATTGTCCCATATTAGAAGAGGAAAAGATTTTTGATAGGTATATATACAATTGCTCTTCTTGTAGCTCTAAAAGAGTTAAGAAGAAGGCAAGACTCGCGCAGTCGCCGTCGTCGCTTGCTCGGCTCGGCTTCGGCTTCGGCTTCGGATTAGGATTTTGTCAAATGAACGATTGATTAATTAATATTATTGGACTAAATTTATTTTTTAATAGTAAATATTAACGTAATATTATCCGTATTTTTAACAGAAAATTAATAATGTAAATTATTCGTTTCATTTACTCTGCCCATTAGTTTTTTTATAACGGAAAATGTTTTCTTAGCTCGTTTTACTTTGCATAAATGGCCATTTGCGCTATAGCCATTTTATGTAACTGACCTCTGGAGAGTTACAACTCTTCATTTGAACTCAACAGGTTGGGGCTATAAATTGCAGTCCAATCTCTCAAATTTTCCATACGAATTTCTGATTTCTCCTCCTTTCTTCTACATTGCTTTAACTACAAATAAAGCAACAGTAAGTGTGATTTGTTACCGATCTTTGTTTTCACTGTATAGTGGTGTTTGAAGTATCGCTACACCAGTGTGTAATTCGTTCTATTCTGGGAAGAAATAATCCAGAAGCTTGGGTTCTAGGTGGGGATTAAATTCCTTAGGAAACACTGTGAATTTAATGGGCTCGGATTAAATTATGTTTCTATTTTTCATTTCTATTTATGCATTATTTTATATTCTCCGGAATTATTTTTCAAATACAGTTTGATAACAACATTAAGGAATTTAATTTATTTTCTATATTTGCGTTATATTTACTGTTCTGGAGACTAAAACCTTTGTGATTTTCTACTCCACTGGATATTAAAATCTACGTAATTTTAATGTTTGTTTATGTCATTCTTATAAAGAAATGAAGAATGACAATGGGAACCAGACGCCGAACAATACCGGCATTGGCACCGACAGAAAAACCCAGAAAACTTTCTAGGATTGATTTCAAGCGGTGGCAACAGAAGATGTTCTTCTTCTTGACTACTTTAAGTCTACATAAGTTCAGTAAAGAAGATGTTCCTCATCTACATGATAAAACTCCAGAGAATGAATGCTTTCTCGTGATTGAGACGTGGAAGCATTCTGCTTTTTTGTGCAAGAATTATATTCTTAGCGGACTGGAGGACGATATGTATAATATCTACAATAACGTGGAGACGTCAAAAGAACTGTGGATTGCGCTTTAAAAGGAAATACAAAACTGAAGATGCCAGGTTGAAGAAATTTGTTGCTGCAAAATTTTGGACTACAAAATGGTAGATAACATGTTTGTTATTACCCAAATCCAGGAATTGCAAGTAATTATTCACGATGTCCTTGCTGAAGGTATAGGTCGAATAAATAGTGATGTTCAAAATAGTAATTTTAGTATTTTTACTAAGAGAATTTTCATTGAAGTTCTTGTCTCAATGAAGCATTCCAAGTTGCAGTGATGATTGAGGAGTTGCCTCCTTTGTGGAAGGATTTCAAAAACTATTTAAAACTTAAATGCAAGGAGATATCGCTTGAAGATCTCATTGTTCAGTTGAGAATCGAAGAGGACAACAAAGCTGATGAAAAAAGAGGCCGTGAAAACTCAACACTAGTGGGAGGAAACATTGTTGAAGATACTCCTCAAAATAAGAGAAAGAGGAAGCAGGCTTCTGGACCGAAAAGCAACCCAAGCAAGAATCAGTTTAATGAAAATTGCGACAACTGTGATAAAGCTGGACACAAATCTAAAGATTGTCGTTCTCCAAAGAAAGACAAGAAGAAGGATCAAGCAAACGTGGTTGAAAAAACACAAAGATTTTGATGACTTGTGTGTTATACTTTCTGAATGTAACTTGGTGGGAAATCCTAAGGAGTGGTGGATTTATTTTGGAGCCATTCGCTATGTTTTTGCCATTAGAGAAGCATTTGCTACATATGCTCTCGTTAGACCCGAAAAGATGCTTTCTATGGGAAATTCTGCAGCAACCAAAGTTGAAGGATGTGTGAGGATATTTCTGAAAATGACTTCTGTCAAGGTGGTGACTCTGAACAACGTCCTTCATGTTTCGGATATTAGAATGAACTTACTCTCTACTAGACCGTTTTTAAGAACGAGTTTAAATGTGTCTTTGTATCTAATAAGATTATAATAAGTAAAAATGAGATTTTTATAGGGAAAGGTTACGTCACAGAGTGCCTTTTCAAGCTGAATGTAATAGTTGTTGAGAATAATAATAAAATTTCAGCTTCTTCTTACTTACTTGAGTCAAATGATTTATGGCATAAGCGTTTGGGTCATGCAAATTATAAAACCTTGCAAAAAATGATTAACTTGGAAGTACTGCCTATATTTGAATGAGACAAATCAAAATGTCAAATATGTGTGGAATCTAAGTATGTTAAACATCCTTATAAGTCAATTGAAAGGAATTCAAATCCTTTAGACTTAATTCACACAGATATTTGCAACATGAAGTCAATACCATCTCGTGGTGGAAAGAAGTATTTCATAATTTTTATTGATGACAGTACTCGATATTGCTGTGTTTACTTACTTAATATTAAAGATGAAGCAATAGACGCATTCAAGCAATACAAAAATGAAGTTGAAACGCAGCTTAACAAGAAAATCAAAATGATAAGAAGTGATAAGGGTGGTGAATATGAATCTCCTTTTGAAGAATTTTGTTTAGAATATGGAATTGTTCATCAAACAACGTTCCCAAACACGCCCCAATCAAATGGGATTGCGGAAAGAGAGAATCATTTATTAAAAGAGATGATGAACGCATTATTGATAAGTCCTGGTTTGAAGTCGTTCTTACGGCTAACCGGATACTAAATCGAATACCCCATAGCAAAACACATTCCATTCCATGTGAAAAATGGAAAGGAAGGAAGCCCAACTTCAATTATTTTAAAGTGTGGGGGTGTTTGGCAAAAGTACAATTTCCTAAACCCAAAATTAACTTTTTAAGTCATTCACTTCTTTCTTAGGGGTTAGAGAGTCCCACTGTCACTCTTTCTTGTTCATTCCAAACCTTTTTCTTCTTTCATAGGCTTTCCACGCCATTCATCACTTTACTTTTAGTCAATCCCTTCATTTCTTCTATATTGCTCATTCTTTTTGATTTTCTTTCTTTTTGTTTTTGCCTTTCCTTTTCTTTGCTTTTGTACCTTTTACCAATCTGTTGCATTCCTCATCTCCCAACCACCCCCCTCCCCCAAATTATGCTTTTGCCATGTTCTAAGGAAAGATTCAATGCCAAGAGATGGTCTTTTCAAAACGGTTAAAGGCTTGTATCATGTTTTTTTTAAGGAAAAAGGGCTATGACTCAAAGGGGTTGACTAGGAAAATTATCACTGGCAGGATATGGATGTTTTCAAGATATCATTTAGATCAAGCAGAGCCTATAATCACTTTTTAAGTCAAACTAAACTTAGTATTTCTCCTAGACAAATATTCAGGGCAAGTTCTAGACTCAATGGCACGGGACTTGGACTTGCAATTAAAATTCGCACCACACACGCTATAAGATTGCTAAAGAGACAGAGTCGAGGGCCCACATGACCTTAGCTAAGATTTGAGGAACACACATCATCCCAAAAACCACTTGATAATTGTCAGCCAATACAAGAGTCTCAAAGTCACAACTATCTCCATCCTATACACACCAATTTATTTGTTACCATAGGATCAAAGGCAAATGTGTTAGGCCCAAGTGAAGCGTTGCCTGAGGCACTATTACTCACTAGCTACTATTTACATAAAAGAAAAAAGAAAACATACTCAAAGCCTTACAAAGTTTGTCACGTCATCCATCACCGGGAAGAGCCACCCGATTCACACAAATTCCACCTTTGGAAAGAACCATGGCATTAAGAAAACCAAAGGCTTATTTTAACACAAAACTCAAAATAAGAAGCTACCATAATGAAATAAGAAGCTCTAAAAGAAAATACGGAAATGTAAAATGAATATGTACAAGAGGGGATTTAGACGAATATACATAAGAGGGAATGAATATATACATCAGAAATTAACTTTATATACAGACCAAAGTTGCAAAATATGAAAAGTAAAATAATCTGGTAAAATTATGTACATACCAAAAGTGAAAATCAAATAATAATAAAAGGATAAGAGTATCATATTTACAACACCATATAATCAAAATAAGGCTACAACCTCAAATGAAAGCTAGCATTGTCCTCAATGCTAACTAACCAAAATTAGCTCAAACAAAAAAAAATAGAGAGTAAAGGAAATTCCCTATTGGCCCTCCGTCTGCATAGGATCATGTGCCTGGGTCCCTGAGTCCTCGGACTGCTCAGGAACCTATGACTGGATCCCTGTAACCTGTGTCTCCACTGGGACCTGGGCATGTACTGGAACCTGGGCTGGCTAGAGGAACCTTTCCGAGGCTTCTCCAACTCGATCACTGCATTATCAGCACGGGGAATCACCCTTCTCCTCTTTCGTTCCCCCTCTTCACCCTTCTCCTGCTCAGGCTAAACTTCTAGGATCGGATCTTGCAATAGGAAGTCCAAGGGCAATTGATCAGCATCCTTCATTCTCACCACTTCGACTCTAAACTCCTTCACCGAGTCCTTTGATGCCCGAGTCTTTCTCTACTTCTTGGTTTCCTTTGCTAGATCTTTCAGTGCTTTCCCATGAGTACCTACATCATCCAATATCAACTGTTGGTTCTCCAGGAGCTTCTTCTGGTTGCCCAGAAGCACCTTGAGAGTGTCATCCACTGATTGTGGGACCTGTGGCTGAGAGGGTACAAATTGGGCTGCCACGGAGGTAGAAAGCACAAACAACTTAGAAGTAGTTGCCTGCATCCAGTTGTTGATACTGGCAAGGGTATGGCTTAAATGGTGGGCAGTCAATGGATAGGCTGAAGATGATGGGATATCTGGTAAAAGTAGAGGGTCCTGAGGTAGTATCTGGGGTAGCTGAGGGAGGCTGAGAAGGAGCTACTACAACTACTGGCTCTTCAGACTGTCCAGTAGAAGCAGTGGATTTGCCTTTAGGATCTTTTCCCTTGGGATTGTTATCACTCTGCAGGTTGTACCAAGAAAAAGGTGCTTTTGGCTTCACCTTCACAGCAAATCTCCTCTTTTCCACCTCCACGTCATCAAGGTACATAGTCAGGAATTTGGGAAGGGATATGATCTATCACCTTCATTGAACACCGGTATGATCACCTCAGACATCATATTCCCGACGTTGATCGGGAACCGTACCATGATAGAAGCAACAAATATTGACCGACAGATAGGCATGGAGTTCTCATAAGTGGTGGGATCCAACCTGCTGCATACAAACGTCTCCTAACCCTTTGCTTCGAAGTTTAGAGTCCTCAAAATTTGGACTTCTGCCATCAACCATGCTGGGGTAGTACCCGGGAGTGCCAGGTATTCTGCCAACCATGCACGGGCTACCTCACCCAATTCTACCTTCTCCAAATACAGTGATACATCTTCCTCTATAAAGCCCATGTAGTCAATAATTGTCTTCCCTTCAAATTTCACTGTCAGATTTCACACCTTAGTCACTTTCATGCCTTTTTTTATGTGGGCAACATTAGTATAGAACTCCTTAACTAAGTTCTCATTTGCATACTCAACATTTCCTATGAAGTATTCCCAACCCACTCTCTCTCTAAACTGCCTCCTTATATTAGAGTTGTGAGGTAAGAGGTCCCTATCAATGAAAGTCTGTTCTAGTATCAACTTCCTCTCGGGACACCATTCTCAGAACTTGTGGTATGCTAATTCACTCACAAACCTATCTTGCCAACCTCCGATTTCCTGTTTTCTCCACCCCACCTACTTGGGGCACACCACCTCCTTCTTCTTCTACGGGACCCTCACCGGGTGTTGAAGCTGTTGGTGAGGTAGAAGAAGCATTATCACCACTCTCAGCTGAGCCCTCAGACGACTCAGAAAAAATCTAGATTGAAGCTTGAGCAGTGGGAGAGCCTTGAGGTGTAGGTTCATCTCTCAATCTCATCCTCTTCGGGAAGTCGGGGATATACTCTGGCACTGAATCAGACTCAGATGCCTCCCGGGAGGGTAAATACTCACTTCTCTCTGAATGGGAAGCAGCTCTATAAGCAGCCTTTATTGACTTTCTGGTCTTCTTTATTTCCTGCCTAACATGGGGGGGAGTCAATCTGATCATACCTCATCCTCTACCCCGGGAAGACTCACCTTTTCCCTTTTGTTTTTTACCACTGCCTCGTGATTTGACCATTGTCTGCAAGTGGATTTCAGTTAAAACTTTTTAGTATCATAATATCAGAAGAATCAATGAAGAAAATAATTGCAGATAGCAGATATCAGATTGCATAAAATGCAATGCCGCCTCAAAGAAACCAGAGCAGACCGCACAAAATGGTACCACGATCCGCATTAAGGTGGGGGGGTAAGAATACCCACTCTTTGATCCCAGGCACCGTGGACCGAAGGAAATGGTCTGCGGCCGCAGTAAGGCACCGCAGACCGCCAAAATTTGACCGTAGCCATGGTCCTCAACATTCAACACTCTGAAGTTTTACCACTGGGGTCCGCATAAAATGGTATTGCGGACCGCAGGGAGGCACCACGGACTAAAGAAAAACCATTACGGTTGCGGTTAGCTTAACCCAGCAACGCCAACCTAGGGTTCCAATTTTCTTCAATTTTATAGCCTAATTTTCTCCTATTATGAAACCACTAGGTGGTTAATCATAATGTGTCACTTTATTAATCCTAATTTAAGCATCAGAAAGTAAACCTACGCTACAAAATTGAAAGAAAAAGAGAAGAAAGTAAAACTAACTAATTAAAAGAAAATGAACAAAGTCAAAAACTAGGGAAAGATTAAAAGTACTAGCAATGAGATGCTGCAGAAATGAATGAAGATTAGAGAATGAATTTGTACGGTTGGGGCTTAATGAACAGTGTTTTTAATATTGAGAGAACAAAAGGTTGAAAAGTGTAAATGAAGATCTGAGGTCCTATTTATAGAAAAAGGACCTGGGACCCACGTTAGTTACCACTACCGTGGTCGCATAAAATGCACCGCGTACCGTGGTGGTTTACCACATAAAGAACTGGGGAAGGACATCACTGCAGATGGTAAGAAAAGCTACGGGGCCGCAGTAGGTCACTGCGAACCGCACAAAATGCATTGCGGCCGCGGTGAAAACTTCAGAGAACTCCTATTTGTCACTTTTCACCACTGCGGACTGCATTGAAATTTTTTCCCCACACTAAGGCCATTGCGGCCGCAAAAAATGCAATGCGGTCCATTTTTCCCAACTTGGTCCTGCACTATATCAAAATAACCCTACACACATCTTAAAACCAGTTAGTCCAAAAATAAATCCTACACTAAAAGAAAAATCAAAAAGAAATAAAATAAAAATAAAAAGAAAGACACATGGGTTGCCTCCCAAGAACTGCCTAAGTTAACGTCGTGGCACGATGCAGTTTACCATCAAATCACTTGAGATGGATCATTGCCACCACGTGGCTGTCATCAATCATGCCAAGATAGTGTTTGACTCTATGCCCATTAACTCTGAAGATCTCACCATTTTTGTTTTTCAAGTCAAGTGCATCAAACAGAGTCACAAGCACCACTTCAAAAGGTCCACTCCATTTTGCCTTAAGCTTTCCTTGAAATAGACGTAACCGAGAATTGAACAAGAGAACCAAATCACCCACTTTGAACTCCTTTCTACGAGCATACTTGTCTTGAAGGTACTTCATCTTGTCCTTGTACAAGGAAGAACTGGAGTAGGCATGAAATCAAAATTCATCAAGTTTATTGAGCTGCTCCACACAAATATTTGCTGCCATATCCCATTCAAATTTAGCTTCCTCAAAGCCTACGTGGCCTTGTGCTCTAACTCAACCGAAAGATGGCAAGCATTCCCAAATGCCAACCGGTACGGAGACATACCAATCGGAGTCTTGTAATCAGTCATATGACTCCATAGAGCATCATCCAATTTCTTTGACCAATCGGTCCTATTTGCATTGACCGACTTTGACAATATACTCTTCATTTCCCTGTTTGAGGCTTCAGCTTGGCTAATCCCTGAGGATGATAAGGAGTAGAAACTTTGTGATTTACACCATAATTTGAAAGCAAAGTGTCAAAAGCTCTATTATAAGAATGCGACCCCCCATCACTTATGATTGCACGAGGAGTTCCAAACCTAGTAAAAAATGCTCTTTTTGAGAAACGCAACAACACTCCGGGCCTCATTGTTGGGTAAAGCCACGGCCTCTACCCACTTTGAAACATAGTCAATCGCCACTAGAATGTATGTATTCCCACTTGATCTTACAAACGGGCCCATGAAATAAATGCCCCACACATCAAAAATATCAACTTCAAGAATAGTATTGAGATGCATCTCATCTTTCTTTGAAATTCCATCCACTCTTTGACATTCGTCGCACCTCTTCACAAGTTCACTTGTGTCTTTATACAAAGTTGGCCAGTAAAACCCACAATTAAGAACCTTTAAAGTTGTCCTCGCCCCGACATGATGGCCACCATAGGGAGAAGAATGACAATCCTCTAATATACTTAATTGCTCCTCCTAAGGGACACACCTTCGGATCACACCGTCAGTGAAAATCTTGAACAAGTGCGGCTCATCCCAATAGAAATCCAAACTATCCTGTTTGAGCTTCTTCCCCTAGTTAGAAGAGAGCTCAAATGGGATTATACCAGTCACAAGGAAATTAGCAACGTCTGCAAACCATGGCATATCATTCATCGACACAGAAAGTAGTTGCTCATTGGGAAATGTATCATTGATCTCTAAGCCATCACACGACCTCCCCTCCTCCTCCAAGCGGGACATATGGTCCACCACTTGATTTTCACTACATTTTCTAGTCTATAATTTCCAAATCAAACTCTTGAAGTAACAAGAACCATCACATCAGCCTAGCTTTGGAATCTTTCTTCGTCATCAAATACCGAAGAGCGGCATGATCGGTATGCACTATGACATTGGTGCCCATGAGATACGGCCAAAATTTTTCTATTGCGAACACAATAGACAACAACTCTTTTTCAGTCACCGTGTAGTTCCTTTGGGTATTATTCATTGTCTTGCTCGCATAGTACACCGGATGAAACATTTTTCTCACTCTTTGACCCAAAACTGTCCAACCACAACATCACTCGTGTCGTACATGAGATCGAAAGCTAAGCTCCAATTGGTGTGGTAGTAGTAGTAGTGGTTGTTAACTTGTGCTTGAGAAGTTCAAAATCTTTCATACATCCCTCATCTAACACAAACTTGACATCCTTTTCTTATAGCTTGCACAAAGGATTTACTACCTTTGAAAAATCCTTATTAAATTTCTGGTACAACCCCACATGCCTAAGAAAACTTCTAACCCCCTTGAATTAGATGAAGAATAATCTATATAATATATTTACAAGATAATAATTAAAGATTCAATGATAAACAAACTATGAAATTACTCAAATAGTCAAAATCAACCGTTCACATGCTCAGCTCAAAATTAGATTACAAAAGATACCCTAAAAATTTAAAACAAAGTATTTATACTAGGCCGAATTTTATGGACAAAATACCTTGCAGAGGTATCGCAGACCGCAAAAAAAGCACCGCGACTGTGGTGAGGCTTTTGGCTTGACTTTTTGGGCCTCTAAATCTGTCCACCGCGGTCCGCACAAAATGTACCGCAGCCGCGGACCACAGTGGCTTCCAACAGTTGGAATCCCAACTCTCTGAATCTCTGCTCCACGGACCGTAGTGGCTTCCAATCGTTGGAATCCCAGCACTCTGAATCTCTGCTCCATGGACTGTATAAAATCGATTGCGGCCGCGGTGAGGCTACTGCGGTCCACACAAAATGGTTTGCGGCCGAAGTGCGAGCTTCTAAAATTGCACATCTCTGTATCTCCTCGCCACAAACCACACTAAATGGATTGCGGTCGCGGTGGGTCTGTTGCCGCTGTGCTTTGACTTGTTCTTGGTAGTTGTGCATGTTTCACTCTTTTTTGAGCTGATTTTTACTATTGTCACTTTCTTGACCAAACCCTGTAAACAAGTTCAACATATAAGTCTTTTAGGACTATTTGTATTCATTTTTAATCAAAACCCAAGTTAAAAAGAGTATAAAATGAACTAGAATCCCTAGTTACCAAGAAATCATCTGGAGTTGGGGTTGATCAAGCTCAACTAGTGACCTGGTCCCCCGATGATTAGCTACTTTAAGAAGAAAAAGTACAATGCTAAAAAGTATTTTCTGGTGACATCTAAATCAAATATATACATTTAAAAAATTTGGAAAGAAATCTAACTCAAATCTATATTGTTATAGGTAGACACGGACGGTAAACTTAGGACAAAACAAGTGATAAATGGTATTGCATATCTAGAAGTTTTTGCTCACATTTCAAAAACTGTTAAGGAACCTGGTTCTTATGACCTAGGTCAATAGTTCCGTTTAACACTTATATGAATTTTAAACTGCTAAGGTGCCATGTCATTATTTCATTCCTATCTCTTCTAATTTTTTTAAGCCAAAGCGTTAGATACTTTATAAATCTAATTGATAACCCATTTTTCTCTCACACCCATTTGTAACTACTCCCCTCTTTATTTTTATAAACCTAACTTTTGTCTCTCTCATCACTTAAACTCAAAACATTCTTTCTCATTGTCATCAAACCCTCTTTTCTTGTCTCCTCCTAAGAAAATCAATCAATGTCTCAACAAGATTCTCAATCTCCAAAAATGCTTGCGAAAAACACATTCTTGTCTCTTTCAAAAACAATATCCGTCTCTGGATATGAACCAAATATTTTTTCCCCCAAAAGCCAAAATTTCCACCGAACCCAATCCCGCAGTCACACCTCCCAAACCTTCTGGTCCTGGTCCCCAACGAAGTAGAAAAGTCCAACTTCTAAAAAGTTTGTCTCATCTCCTTCTCCTTTTGCTCATACTAAAAATCAGGCTAGTCGATGAGGAGTGGAGGTTCCACCAGCAGATGTGGTAGATATTGATGATGAGAAGGTTGTGAACAAAACACCTCCTGTTGTTAGAATGAATTCAAAGAAAAATATTACTACTAAGGGAAAGAGACCAGTGTTTCAGAAAGTTATTTTGAGTGAGCAAGTTGGTGAATTGGAGAGGGAAGAAGAGATGGAAAAAGAAAAGGACAAGAAGATTCCTTTAAGGAAGAGGAAGAGTACAAGCGAGGAACCTGGTTCCTCCAAAAGGGCAAAGGTAGAGTTGTTTGAGTTGGAAAGAAAAGCCAATCTCAAAGCTCAAAATGTATTGTGGGGTCAAGTTTTCAACATTTAGATTATTGAACATGCAAGGATGAGAGAGCTAGTGGAAATTATGGAGTTTTAAAAGTGGAGCCACATTTTTGCATCACAAAGTCCAAAGATGTATGAAGACAGAGTGCAAAGTTTTTATGTTGGGTTATTGGGCCACATTGTGTCTGAGTGTTAATGGAAATAATTTTGTCCTAGATGAGTCCACTCTTGGGGAGATTCTTGAACTACCCACTGATGGGCTGAGAACAGTGAAGGGAACTGCGTTAGCTGGTATTAAGACACTTATTACAAAAAGGAAGTGATTCTGTGAGGGGAAAGAGTGTACAAGAAGGCTCTTAAGACAGAGTATCAATTGATGTTTAAGATAGGTAACAAAGTGTTATTTAAAACTTGAAGACTGTGAATCCATAGTTGAGAAAACATGTTTAGAACCTGAAGGAGCAGATCATCAACGATCAAATAACTGCAAATGAAAGAGTGGATCAACTCCTCAAGGCTTTTGCTCCTAAATCTCTTATCTCTCCTGTCCCATGTTTCTCATTTAAACACTTTAGCCATATCTAACTCTCATCCTTTTTGTTTTTATTTTTTGGTGTTGTTAATTTATGACTATGACATATTAGCTATATATATTTGTAATATTTGTGTTGATTGGTACTGTTGTTACTCATTTTCTCCCTATCTTTAATGAGTAATTAATGTCTACCTTGTGCAATATTAATCTTTTGTATTTAGCTTTTTCCCATATTGTATGCACACAAGTGGCATGATTTAATATTTTTGGACTTCTTTTCTGCTTGTGCTAATTCTTTGTTTCTTTTTAATAATGCCAAACCAGGGAAACCAATTTTGGGGGGTAGGAGGTAAGAAGAATCTGGTTCTCAGGGGGAAACCATTAGCTGATTCACAAAGGAACATATTGGGAATCTAGTTCTCATAGGAGATATTAATTTGAATTTTTCTTCATCAAAAGGGGGAAA
Organism: Nicotiana glauca; assembly: GCA_026770625.1. Classification (NCBI taxonomy): domain Eukaryota; kingdom Viridiplantae; phylum Streptophyta; class Magnoliopsida; order Solanales; family Solanaceae; genus Nicotiana; species Nicotiana glauca. Next base: position 16,887 of record MU694410.1, on the reverse strand, counting down.
ATTGATAAGTTTTGTTATTATGGTTTTGATGATTTGTCATACTTTACTGAGTAACCAAATAAGAACTTGATACAATTAGTTCCTCTATGCCTATTGTGATATGTTTTGTGGCCTGGTCAAAAGTCATCGAGAATCCAGATATGGAAATAGATAAGGAAACGGCTAGGATTAGTTCCCTAATTGTCGTACATTAACTCTATAACTGTAGAAACTGTCTCGTTGTACGACGGGTAGCAGTGCAGCGGCACAACCATTGTTGCTAAAGGCCAAACCACAAGGTGTAATGTCCATATCTCTTCACATATACTCTATCATATATAAACAACATTATACAAGATTTGACCTAACACTTGATAATCTGAAAAAACTATCATCTCAAGTGCCAGCCACCACTATTTCCTCCAGGTGCACTCAAGAACAAAGCTGTTACAAACCAAAGACCAAATCCCAACACTAAAGATGTCTTGAGTCCTTATATTTGTTGAGTATTTATCTTTTGTTCTTTACTTGTAAACCTACACGGTTTTTATAGAAGTATTTTGTAGGACATCATTTGACCATTATTGTTTTGGTTGTATGACTAGAGTCAGTCAAGAGTGTTGCTTTGTAATAGAGATATTGCAAAGGACATACAATAGAGTTATTGTAAGTGCTAAGGGATTAATAATTTAATTCCTAGATTGCAAGAGATTTTAATATGAAGTTTGCTCAGTTTAGTGGAGGTGAAATCTTACCCGGTTAGTCGGGATATTTAATCCCTTGGGTGGGGAGTTGTTTTACGTAAATATCGCGTGTTCTTTACTTAATTCTTATTTACTATGGGAACTTATTGAGAACTTTGTCCTCTATTGTGATGACCCAAAAGGTCATTACTTGATGTACAAGTCAATTCTGTGTTTTCAGGTCTTAAAGTACCTCCTTTTATCTCACCTTAATTTACGTGCGCTATATGGGCATATATCTGGAATGCTTTTATGTGAAAATTTGATAAAAGTGCTAATTTTCCCTTTAAAATTGAATTTAAGTGGACTTCGGTCAATATTTTGGGTAAACAGATCCGGACCCGTGATTCGACGGTCCCAAAGGGTCCGTAGAAAAATATAGAACTTGAGTTATGCTCGGAATTGAATTTCGAGGTCCCATGCCCGAGAAATGAATTTTTGAAGAAAATTATTTAACTGAAATTATAAGAGTTTTTAGAAATTTAAATGTGTTTGAATTTGATGGTATCAGGCACGTATTTTTGTTCCGAAGCACGATATAGGTCTTATATGGTATTTAAGTTGATCTAGTAAAATTTGGTAAGAAACAGACTTCATATGATGTGAATCGGGCCCTCGGTTGAAAATTTTGAACTTTAAGAGTTCTTGAGATTTTCTTTGATTTAGATGCTAAACTCGTAATTCTAGATGTTATTTTGATGATTTGATCGCACGAGTAAGGCCGTATGATATTTTTGGACTTGCGTGCATGGTTGGTATGGAGCCCCGAGGGCTCGGTAAACTAAGAAAGACTTACAAACCACTTAGGAAGGATAAGGACTGTAGCTATAAAGCAAAAGAAGTTGTCGGAGGCGATGCGACGATACTCACCTCAGCCTCTCTGGCGGCAATAGTTACCAGATTCATTCAGTGATAGCCTTAGGATAAGGAAGTCCTTTATTGTCATTTAAGAAATAGGTGGCCACTCTCTCTCTTGCTTTCTTTCATTTAGTTAGGCGTGAATTGGACTTAGAAAAACTACTGGTGTTTTGCCGTTTGCAGGCTTTGCAATTGTGAAGCCTGGCTCGCAAATGCGAGCTCGCATTTGCGAAGAAAATATCACAATTGCAAAACGTATTAGGCAAGCTGACCTTCGCATTTGCGAGGCTCAATGTCGCAAATGCGAGCATAGGAGGTATTGCATTTGTGAATAATTATTCGCAATAGCCTACCTACGCATTTACGAAGCCTGGGCTGCATTTGCGAGTTCGCATTTTCGAACGTGGCATCACAAATGTGATACCTGCACCTGTGCAAATCATAACTTAGCCAAAAGTTCTTCATTTTTCAAACTCCCTCAAACCCTAAACTCTCTTGGGTGATTTTCTAAGGAAAAGTTCTTCTCCAAATCGATTGTAAGACATTTCTAACTCATTTTCTTTAATCTATAACATCTTTTTACATGATTTCAACTCAAAATCAAGGGTTTTCATAGCAAAAATTGGGTGTTTTTGGTAGAACTTAGGATTCTCAAATTTTGGGAATTTTTACCTCGATTTGAGGTCCGACTTCAAAAAAATTATATAATTGAGTTCGTGGGTGAATGGGTAATTGGGTTTTAGATCGTATCTTGGGTTTTGACCATGTGGTCCCGGGGTCAATTTTTTACTTTTTGGGAAATCATTGGAAAACCTTTTCTCATGCATTAGAATTGACTCATTTAGCATTTATTGATACTGTTTAGTAAATTGTGGCTAGATACAAGTGAATTGGAAGTGGAGTCAAGAGGTAAAGCGGTAGTTGAGATTTGAATTGTGTTCGAGACATTGAGGTAAGTGTTTGGTCTAACCTTAGCTTGAGGGAATAAGTGTTGTGCCTTATTTTCTATGTGTTAGTGTAGTGTACGACGTATAAGCATGATGATGAGTATCTATACATTTGTGTCAAGTATGCCTGTGGGTCTTAAATTATGATCGTTGTGTTTCTTATTAAGTACTATGTATGCCTAAATTGTTGATTATCCATGTTGAGTAAGATTTATGATTTTCTTCTTTGTATTTGGTTATTGTTGAGCATTGGCTGTAGTTGAGGTGAAATTGTGAAGTTTATTATTGGTATAAGTTTGGTTATAGCTGATTCCCTTACCGGGACATATTTAATTCTTATTGTTGATTCCCTTGCGAGGACGTATTTATACTTGTTGTTGATTCCCTTGCCGGGATATTGTTATTGCTAATATTTGGGCGAGGAAAGAGTGATAAAGCACGAAGGGTGATGTCATGCACATTTACATTCATACTTATGCATATGGTGAAGAAAGAGTGATAAAGCACGATGGGTGATGTTGTGCACATTCATACTTATTTATATGGTGAGGAAGAGAGATAAAGCACGAAGGGTGATGCCGTGCGTATTTTCATTACTTGATTGCATTGGCGAGGATTGAGAGTAAAAGCACGAAGGGTGATGTCGTGCACATTCATACTTATTTATATGGCAAGGAAGAGAGATAAAACACGAAGGGTGATGCCGTGCACATTTTTATTATTTGATTGCATTAGTGAGGATTGAGAGTAAGAGCACGAAAGTTGATGCCATGCACGTATTTCCATTTGTTATGATTTCTTGCTATTTTCGATTCAAATGCCTTAATTTTCTTATCCACTATTAATGTCATTCTTTATGTTGGTATTTCCCCCCATAGCATATTACCCTTCCCTGTTACTTTTGAATTACTTTTGTTACTGTTATTCTGCTAGAGACTATGTAACTATAGGTTAATTATTTGTTGTGTCCTAGCCTCGTCACTACTTCGTCAAGGTTAGGCTCGACACTTACCACCACATGGGGTAGGTTGTTCTGATACTACACTTTGCATTCTTTTGTGCAGATTCTGGTACTGTAGCATACAGACTTTAGCTAAGGGTTGCTGCCTTCAGTCCATTGGAGTCCTGAGGTAGTCGTGCAGGCGTCTGCCGGCCTTGGTGTCCCCTTCCTTTCTAGCTTCTTTCTGCTCTTTTCTATTTCAGAGACAGACATGTATTTATTTTGTTTAGACCTTTTTTGTAGTATTCTTAGATAGTCCATGAGATTGTGACACCAGTTCTGGGTAGCTTATGTTTATGGATTTGTATCGGTATTATTAATAAATTCTTACATTTTATTCTTTCGCGTTATTATTTTCGTTGTTTATATAATGTTTATTCACAATTGTTAAGGGATTAAAAAAATGAAAAGGTTTAATTCATTGGAAAGATTGGCTTGCCTAGCTTTCACTAGTAGGCGCCATCACGATTCCTGAAGGTGGGAAATTTAGGTCGCGATAAGTTGGTATCAGAGCTCTAGGTTGCTAAGGTCTCACAATCAATGGACAAGCTTGGTAGAGTCTGAGGGATCAGTATGGAGTCGTCTGTGCTTATCCCTATAGGCTACATAGTTAGGAACATTTTCATTTATAATCTTCTCTGTCATGCGATAAGTTTCTCAATGCTAATTGTACTTCTACTATGTTCTTTCGCAGATAGCGAGAACACGTGCTTTTTCATCTGCTAACAAGCAGCCCGAGCCCCCGGTGGCAACTCCCATATGGGGTAGAGGATGAGGCCGAGGCCGTGCTAGTGGCCGAGGCCATGCTAGTGGCCGAGGCAGGGGTAGAGCTCAGCCCAAAGTAGCAACACCAGCGGCAGAGCCTCAGGTTGAGTTTGATTATGATGTTCGGGCCCAGACAATTCTTGTAGGCCCAGCTCCAGTCCCAAAGGGGTTCATTGCTAACCCAGTACTCAAAGATGCTTTGGTCCGTCTAGTGGGCCTTATGGAGAGCGTCACTCAGGCAGGCTTACTTCTTGTAGCACAAGACGTCTCTCAGGCTGGGGGAGGAGTACAGACTCCCACTACCCGCACTCTAGAACAGATGGATGCCCAGTTTAAGACTCCAGTAGCTCAGCCAGTTGGAGCAGTTCAGTCGGGTGTAGTAGCTCAGACTAGTGATGCAGCAGTTATGTCCGCCGATGCTTTGCGAAGGTTTGATAGGTTTACCAAGCTGTTCACTACCATTTATGGTGGAACATCTTCAGATGAACCAAATGATTACTTAGATGGCTATCATGAGGTTCTTTGGAACATGGGGATTGTGGAGACCAATGGTGTCGACTTTGCTGCTTTCCGTCTGTCAGGATTCGCCAGGATATGGTGGAGAGATTATTATTTGGCTCGACCCATTGGATCACCATCTCTCACTTGGGACCAGTATCGCAACTATTTCTCGAGAATTGTCTTCTAATCACTCAAAGAGAGGAGTACCGTAGTGGTTTGAGTGTCTCCAGCAGGGTTCTATGACTGTCACCCAGTATAAGATGAGGATTATTGATTTAGCTCGTCATGATCTTCTAATACTCCCCACCGAGAGACAGAAAGAGAAAGTGAGGAAGTTCACTGAGGGACTTGCTCAGCCTATTAGACTACAGATGGCTAAGGAGACAGGTAGCAAGATTTCTTTCCAGGATGCGGCAAATGTAGCCAGGTGGGTCGAGATGGTTTTATCTCAAGGTAGCGGTCAGGGGTAAGATAAGAGGCCTTTTCATTCTAGTAGATTCAGTGGTACCTCATCTAGAGGTAGGGATTCTCTTGGTAGAGGCCATCCTCCTAGGCCCTTTCAGTCAGCAATTCAGGTTTCTTACCGTGCTCCAGGTGGTCGTTGTTCTCACATGTAGTATCCTGATCAGTTGCCCTATAGTGCACCACTAGGTCCAATCAGTGCACCTCCATTCCAGAGTTTTTAGAGTGGTAATCAAGGCCATCAGGGTCAGTTTTAGGACCAGCAGTCTCAGCAGCCCAAGTCTTGCTACAATTGTGGTGATAAGAGGCACATTGCTAGGTTTTACCCTCAAGCCTCGAGCAGTTCTCAGCACCGAGGTTCTCGTGCTATGGTTCCAGCACCGGGTGTAAGCACGTGATTTTTGCCCTATATGAGAATTACTCCCAAAAATTCAAAATAAAATAGCTTTGGGTTGTGTGTGATTTTTGTGGATTTTGTGTTATTTTTCTTTTACTATTTGTATTTATTTGTGCATGTTCATTTGTTAAATTAATGAAAATACAAAAATATGTCGCATTTGCATTTAGGATTTAATTCTACAATTAAAAATAATTAAATTTGTTTAACAAAAAAAGGAAAAATCACAAAAATATTTATATTTGCATTTTTAGCATTTAATGTCCAAATTGTGTGATTTTATTTTAATTGATGTCTAATTTTGTGTGATAATTATTATTTGGAGTTGATTAGTATTTTAAGTTAATTTTGGTTTTATTAGTTTAATTTAGGATCTTTAAGTTTAATTTTGGAGCAATCAAAATGAAATGAGAGAAAAAAAAATATGAAAGGAAAATCGGATTGGGCCTCTTATGCTAGTTTGAATTAACCTGGCCCAAGTGTCTCACAAACCCAACCCAAAACCCAACGGGTTAACCCGACCCGGTCTGCCCCATAACCCAAACAACCCCTCTCTTCATTTCATTTTTCATTTCCAAACCCTAACCTAGAGACCTGCCCCCCTTCTCTCCATCTTCTCCAAACAACACCCTAAGCCGCCAACCCAGCCACCCTCCAGCTCGCCGGACCACCTTCTACCAGCCATAACAGCCACCTACTTCGTAGCCTCCAAACGAACCAGTAGCATAACACCACGAACCAGCTCTCCGTCTCACGACCACCATCAACTGCCCACACATGAACCTCACATCGAACCAGCAGCAACCAAGCAGCCCCCACGACGCCACTGCTGCGTCTTCATCATCTGTCGTTCTTCAGCTCAACCAGTCGACCAAACAACCAAATGACTGTCATGCCAACAACCCAGCCATCGTTGCTGCTGCTGCCTCCCTCTAGTCTAAAACGAGACCAGCCATCCGAGGTCGTGCTCAGTCGTACGTCAAGGCAGTGCGTCGAGGTTCCGTTCGAGTCCGTGTCTGTTAGTCAAGTGTCAAAATAGTGTTGTGAATGAAGCTGTGTTTCATAGGAGGTTCCGCCATGTTCGTCGTCAGTCATTGTTATTTGTTTTGTTCGTCGTCGTCGTCTTCAGTTGTTCGCTACTCATCATTTGCTTTGAGACGTTCGTTGTCCGAATAGATTTTTTATTTACGTCAAAGTTGAAGTCTTCGTCCGAGATTCTGGTTCGAGGTTGTTGATTTCATTTAAAGTCGTTTAAAGTTTGCTTCATTTCGGTTTAATTGGAAAGCAATCCAGGTTTTACCTATTTCCCATTTTTAACTTGTTGCTTGATTTTTGTGGTGATAGACATGATGTTCATCCATTTATGTGTATTTGATAATTGGAAAACTAGATAATTAGAATTGCTAGATTTCATGAGTTGATATTAATTGATGCTTGTGTTTTGGGCTAGACAAATTCAGGTACTCCTGTAATGGTTTGGTATGTTTTTGGTTCAAATGGTTTCATTTTGTGTATGGTTTGTTTCCCTTCTCTTTGTTATTCGTCATATGAATTCAGTTTGCATTTGGATTCATTTAATTGTGATTCATACTGTTTCAACTTGTTCAGTTTGTTGATTCATCATATTATTGGATTCTTGCTCATTCATATATGTCTAAATTAACCAGGATTGGTTTCCAATATGATTAGCTTATTCCCATTGATCTGATACTGTATGATTCAATTTGAGTTCAGGGGATTTAGTGGTTGAATTTGATTAGGTATTGGTTATAGCTGTAGTGATTTAGTATTTAATTAGGAATCAGTATTGGTCAGTTCTTAGTTTTGTTACAGATTGAAGGTTTGGGGGTAGAATAGTAATTTCCGTAATTTTAGGGGAAATACGGGAATTGACCACTTGTAGAATTATTTATGTTGAGTGTTCTGTCCGCTAAGCAATAATAGTATTAAAACAAGGCATTGTTTAATATAGTGGGGAATAAGACATAATGGTGTTAAAAGTAGTAATTAAATATGTTACCCATGCTTTGAATTAATTAATAGAGTGGGACAAATGGAAGTGGGGGACAAACGAATTAAAAATGGCACAAAACACTTAGTAATGGGCTGGTAAGAGAATATTATGGGCAATAATATTTTTCTAATAGTGTGAGTGCTCTTAAGAGCTGGTCGGGCCTGTTTTTTGCTAGGGGTCTCCTTTTTTAGTTCGAAAAAGGGGTGGCTTTTGGGAAATCATCTTTGAGAGGTCATATTTGAGAATAGCATAAGTCTATGATAAAGAAACAATCAGTCTGGTGAGTTCTTCCTTAACCAGTCTAAGAGAGAACTTCTTTTGAAAGCTTAAGAATTAGTCTATTTGGTTGTATTGCTGTGTTGGAATTGGGTACCAGTCTTGTTTGGTTTGAAACTTTTTTGGAATTACTGGGTTGTGTCTTGTTGTTGTTGGTATCTGTTACTGCACTACTGCTATTATTGTTGTTGTGTTACTACTGCTGACTACTCCTCCTCCTTCTATTTTCCATTATCCAGGTACACACTCTGAAATCATGTATTGATGTAAACCTGAAGTTGGAGATGAAATGAAATGCTTTCAAGTTTCCTTTTGAATTCTCTCGCATCTTTAACTGGATATTGAGTAGAATTTTTACTTGCAACTGACTGATAAGTGCATAAATTGGACTGTTGAATCTATCTCTACAAACATGTGAATATCTATCGTAATTAATCTTAGTTGGTGATTACTTGTTATGAAATATAGTGTAGTTAATGCATTTCCAGCTAGTCATAAAATAGTTCCAAATAGTTTACAGGTTCAAATAGTTCAAATGGAAATCAGCATGTTGGTTTAATGTGTCTAGTTTTGAAATTGTGAGGCCACTTGAGTAAATAACGTCATTTTAAATAGCAATTTGAATAATGTTAGTAACTAATGTTAGTGATGAACGTTAGCATGATGTCAGTTTGTAAGCGTTGATGTATTTTTAACAAGTAAATGGCTTTTGTATTACACGTAGTTAATTCCATTAGTCTCGATCATCTAAAAATATTAGTTTAAATTAATTAGAGAATGGTTAGTTTGTTTTAATATTTTTGTAAAAAAAAGAATAATTGGAATCCATAGTTGTGGATCTCGATCCAAAGGTTCTTTCTTGATCTAGCTACAAGGATGGGGCAGTATGGAAAGAAAAAATGTGGAACCTAATTGAAATTACTACTAGTTGGACCAAAAAAAAGATTTTTTCAAGCGATTGTGTGATAACTTTTTCTTCTTCTCAATCATTCAAGATATTATGTGAATTAATATATTACTGAATCTAATGAGTTAAACTTAAATTAAAGTAAAAAGAAAAAGTTTTCTAGTTTGATAAGGTAACTCTTCGCTTTAAAATAGAAAATGGATTCGATACAATTCAACAGAATCTAAGAAATGATCAAAATAGAAATGATTTTAGAATTTGATAATCTCGTATGCATATTATAATTTCAGCTTTAGTAGTTCTCTTATAGAATAAGGCACGAAACAATTTTTTCATTTTTATGAGTTCGAGTGCAATTTTTCGTTAGCATCTATTGTAATCTAATAACTAATAAGAGGCCCAAGCTTGTCAAGCATGTAAATTAATTAGGACATTTTCTCTTTTATTTTAGAGACAAACTTAATAGGAAAATGTAGTCACTTTAGGATTATCCTTTTAAAAAATAAATGAGATGAGCCTCGCCAAATAAAACCTATAAGCTACGGGGCCCTCATAAATGTATATATTAAAATACTTAGTTTTTGGGATGGTTGTTTAGCGAATTTCACGGCCTTCCCCAGAATAATAAGGCGTTAGTCTCTTTAGGCGCGTCTTTAATAATTTTACCTTCCTAAATTCGGGTGGGCATTTCATGCGACCCAAATCCAAATCCCAAAACGTTGAATAAAATGTGTCGAGGATCCGGGTACATTTCATGTGACGCGATCCAAAGACATATTTTAAACGACGTTTAATTTTCTTTTATAATTTGAATAAAAGCGGTTAAAAGTTAAAAGTGGCACATAAGTTGTAACATGTTTTAAAAATCAAATAAATAAGCCGAATACGACAGTTGAGCGACCGTGCTAGAACCACGGAACTCGGAAATGCCTAACACCTTTTCCCGGGTTAACAAAATTCCTTATCCCGATTTCTAGTTCGCGGACTGTTAAATAGTGTCAAACCTTTCCTCGATTCGGGATTCAACCGGTGACTTGGGACACCAAAAATCTCCTAAGTGGCGACTCTGAATCTCTTAATAAACGAATCCCATTTCGATTGTCCTTTAATTGGAAAAACTCCCTTTACCACGCCCTTCGCTGGGTGTGGTAGCGCCAAAAGGAGGTGTGACAGCTCTGGCGACTCTACTGGGGAACTAACCCAGAACCACTAGTTCAGGGTTTAAGAATTCGAGCTTGGAATAATTGTTGTATTTGGCTTATTTATTATCTGATCTTTATTATATGTTTGTCTTAAATGTGCTAAATATTGCTTTTTACCGCTTTGATAATTTTAAACCGTGTATATAAACTGTCTTCTCACGCACCCACTCTGAGTCTTCTTGAAAATAAAATTGGGCATTTGCTTGACATAGCCCGCTTTCTTTGAGATAGCTGAGGTGCTTGGCACCCGGTGAAGGATTTTAGTCACACATGTATTAGGCGGGGAGCACCACCAGTTAAGCTGGAAAGCAATGCTACTGGTACACTGACCCTCTTTTGCTCGAGTTGTCTGCTCGGGTAAGCCAGGTCTAGAACAATAAACCCAGGTTTTAAACCTAGAATAACAAAGCTTCATGCCAGATCCCTAATAGGAACGTTTGTTGTATCATGTGCATTTGACTTAGGGGACTCAACACAGGAGTTGGGTCCGTCTAGGACAGGTGTACCTGAAATGAAAAGACAATCCCGATGCATATTACTTGCTACCTATGCATTTATTATTGCTTCGGACTAGCATGCTGACCGGTTTCTGAAATTGGGAATATTGGAAAATTGTGAAAAAAAAGAGAAAAATAACCGTGTAGAGAGATAACTACTCATTTTTAGAAAAAAAAAAACCAATGTCCAAGTAGTGTCGAAACTCTGCCGGATTTTTCAGAAAATGGAATATATATATATATATATATATATATATATATATATATATATATATATTAATTATTTTTATTTGCCGATGAAAAGAAAAAAAGAAATATTTATTTTTGAAATAGTCTGTTTTATTTGCCAGTGAAAAAGAAAAAAAATATTTTATAGTTTGTTTTATGTATAAAAAAAAGAGTTTTATTTTTCAAAATAGTTTGTTTTATTTTCCACTGAAAAAAAAAGAAATATTTTCAAAAAAAAAAAATATTCCGCTTCATTTGCCAATAAAAAAAATGTGTGATTTGGTTTTCAAAAAAAAAGTTTGTGTTTTAAAAAAAAAAATCGTTTTATTTACGAAAAAAAATATGTGTTTTGTTTTCAAATATAGTTTGTTCTATTGGCAGAACTACGCTGGTTTAATTCTCACCGGATGTGAGATACGTAGGTAACCCTCATCGGGTTCAACCTCCCCTTTTTGCAAAAATAGCCAAAAAAAGTAAAATTTTAATTTTTGTTGTAAATAAGTCGGGTGATCCCGTTCTTATCAAATATAGCCGAATGTTCCCGACAGGGACGCCGGAAGGCTGACTTTGCATAAACGGCCACCCTTGGTCATTTTGTAGATTTTTGGTCGGTTGACCCACACAGCCTTAAAATCTTCGTCCCCGAGGTGCTGAAAGGTCGTGTTTGCAATACCGTGTCCTTTATTTTAATTTGAAAAAAAAAGAATCATAAATAAGCCGGGTGATGCCGTTTTATCAAAAATAGCCGAATGTTCTCGAAAGGGACGCCGGAAGGCTGACTTTGCATAAACAGCCACCTTTGGGTCATTTTTAGATTTTGGCCGGTTGACCCATACAGTCTTAAAATCTTCGTCCCCGAAGTGCTGAAAGGCCGTGTTTGCAAAATCAAGTCTTTTATTTTAATTTGAAAAACGAGGGAAAAAAAGTCAGTGGACAAGTGAATGCCGTCGTGATTTTTGGTCAAAATAAGCCGAGCCAGCTTCGGCGGTGTTTTAAACCGTTCTTGCCGAGATAGCCTTAGAGTATCTTTTCGTTGTCGAAAGACTATTTTCGTAAAAGAACGGATAAGTTTGTGAAGTGTCATAAAATAATCCTCCCCGTTCTCAAAATTCATGTGACATTGGGAAGGGGCCACACTTGCAAAAACAGCCGTTTGGCTAAAATTGGCAGATAGGGAAGGAATTTGTCAGTTTGTTTTTCTTAGAGTAGGTGGGTTGTTCGATTTTCAGATATGTATTTTATCTTTCCTTCAAAACATGTTAGTTTGGTCAATTTTTAAATTCTTTTTAATCAAAGTTTGTTTATTATGAAAAACTAAAAATTCCAAAAATGTTTTATTTTTTGTTTGCCATTTATCTGCGCGAACTACGCACGGTCTGATTTATGCTGGGTCATGATATGTAGGCAATCTCCATAAGATTCGACCACAGCAAACAAAAAATGAAAAATGAAAAAAAATCGAAAAAAGAAGAAAAAGAAAAAAAAAAGTGAAAGTTTTGATAATAATAAGGACTGACTGAGTCCACACAAAAAAAAAGAAAATGTTGTTCTAACATGTTTTATTTTCAATTATAGTGAAAGTTGAGGTGGTTGGTTGTGGTTCCCTTCCCTGCAACGCAAAGTCGAAGGATAATGGCAAAAAACGTCAGAACTGAGTGGGTTGATACCGATGCCCGACAACAGCTGGTTGAACGGAACGATGGGTTGGTAGAAGAAGTGAAAATATTGAGACAGCATGTAGCAGACATGTATCGGGCATGGACGGCTGGGAAAGCACCACCCCCGCCACCACCTAGCTTCCTGGACTCTGTCCTTACCCGAACACCGAGCACAATGCCAGATGATCCCCCACACTCTCCATATATACTCGCCTATCACAGCGTTCCCAACCACCCCAATAGCTCCATCACTCATCATCCATCTATCTTTTCCCAGAAGTGCCTTCCAGTCACATCCACTATTCCCGACAATGAACACCCACCTGAAGCTCATAATGCCCAGTATTACCCCTCCGAGGTTGCTCACGAGGTCCCCAAACAGTGCCCGCAGGTTGAACCTCCCCAACGACAAGGTCCAGTGGTCGTTCTTACTAAAGGCCCTCGGCCTCTATATCGAATCCGTGGATATCCTTGCAGTTCTCCTGGCCCCTAATTCTCCCAACGAGCATACCAGAAACCCCACGGGTCAGGTTTTAGGCCAAATCAGGCATTTAAAATGAGAGGTTGCTGAAACGGGAAAAGGCTCTCACCCCTATGGGAGAATCGTATACCATTTTGTTCCAGAAGTTGAAGCAACTGGGCATGTTGAAACCAATTCAGATAAAAATGCTAAATCATCGGTCACAGAGGTGCGCATATTGCTCAGATTCCCCGAGGCATGATATAGAAAAATGTTGGAAGCTGAAAAAAGCAATTCAGGAGCTTATTAATATAGGCGACGTTGTCGTACAAGATCCGGATGCAGCCGACACCCGTATTGTTGATGCAGATGGCAGTGGCTAAGATGTTGTGTTTGGTAATTGGGAAGACTCTCCATTTCTTGGTCAACCAGAGTGGAGTTTTTGGTGGCTTATTTTGGTGTCATTCATATTTTTCCGGGTTATTTCAGGGTTGTAATCTAGATATCATCTTGTAATTCAAACCCTTCTATCATTTTATTTTATCTGGTTCCTTTGTTTGTAGTATCTCGTTTAGTGTTGTCTAGGTTTTTTCATAGGGTCTTACCCCAGTTTATTATGTTTGTCATGCTGTTCGAACCGTTTCACTGTCTAATGTAATTCTCTGTCTTCCGTTATTTCTAGTCATTTTTCTTTGATTTAAGTCTTTCCTCTTTATAGTCCTTTTTTCCGTCAACTCTAGTAACATGACATGCGCACATAATTGTGGCCTATTCTTAAAAGTTAATCATGAAACCATTGGGAGGTGATCGGGACATTTAAAGGAAATAAGAATGGTTTGAGATTATTTGAAGCCCGAGTCATGTGACACTGGGCCAAGTAAAAGAGAACTGTTAAAGACAAGTTGGCCAAATTGACATGGGGTCGTTCATAATAATGAAAATAAGAGTGTTGCCCAACAGTGCTTTTAAAAATATGACGAATGTTAATCGTGTTGTTTGCACTTCGCATATTTTGAAGATTGGAATGACGATGACATTTTGTTCTGCTACCCAAATACTTTATCCTTCGTTACCCCTTTTGAGCCTTATTTGTTTTCTTTTATACCCCTCTTTTGGAATCAGTAGCAAAGACTAGAAACACAAACATGGAAGATATTAAAAAAAAAAACAACAACAAAGAAAAAAAAGAGAAAGAATGAGGAAAGGAAAAAGAAAAGAAAAATGAAAAAAGTAAAAATGAAAACTAGAAAAAACAAAGGAATTGGGAACTACGTTTGACCTGATTCCTCAAAAGAGGATACGTAGACGCTTCACAGCTCGGTCATAGTATAATAAAAAATAAAAAATCGCCAAGCAAGAAACTAGGGCAAAAGTTGTGTTTATTTTAAATAAATCTAGTTTTGAAGGTTGTAATTTTGAACCCAAATTGATATGTTTTTGATCTTTCAAGTACCCGTTCTTTCTAGCCCTATCCAAAACCCACATTACGGTCCAAAGAAAGACCTTTTGACCGATCTTCAAAAGAGGCCAAGTCAGGCAAATGAGAGAAGTCTTATCAGAACACAACACTCTGATTCCCAACAGAAAAGACTCTGATCTCCAGCAAAAGAAATATGAGAGAGTCTTAGCGGTAACACCCAAAACCCCAACTGAGAAGTAATACAAATGAGAGAGTCTTATCGGTGAAAACCTTCACATGCACCATAAGGCGATGAAAGCTGAGAGAAAAATAAAAATGAGAGAGGCTTGATAGTGAAAACTTTCGGGCACTACAAGTCAAATAAGGGCGAGAATCAGATGGGTAATCACCAAATGAAGATCTTGAAAGACGATTGACGACGGAGGATAGGCCACATGTACATGTCATGACCATTAGAGTCGGTATCCGCGTTTAACAAGTTTTTATTTTATAAATTTTCTTTTTAGAGAGTCATCCTCTTCCTTTGTCTTTTATTTTTTTCCTTTTATCTTTCTACTTTCATCAAAAATTCCCTAATAGAGTCTGTTTGTGAGAAATGACTTCAAAATTTACCATCAGCTTTCCAATTATGCAAGACGAGATCTGGCTAGTACATCCAAGTGGTATGAGTCAAGAGGGATATTCCCCAGCAAGAGGAAATTGACAAAGGGGTGGATCAGTGTCAATGAGGATACCTCCATCAAAAAGCGAAGGTTAATGACCTTAAGGCCAAGGCTAGTGAGACTCAAAGGTCGGGAAAATGCCCGTTCCCTATATATGCCACAAAAGAAGGGGGGATATCCCCAGCAGAAAAGGTATTTCCAGTGACAAGGATGAACAAAGAAAATGGTTCATCAATAAAACATGCAAGATCCTCAAGCAAAGTCACTGTCATAGGAATGCGAGGGGTCAGGATACAAGTGGAAAACAACGGTGAAAGGCTTGTGAATAAAGAGTCGTCGAGGAGGGTGGGAAATCAAGAAAGGAAAAACTATCCCCAGTGGGAATATCATCCCCAACGAATAATAATATCCCCAGCAAGTTTTGATAATGAAACACGGAGCAGGGAAGGAGAAAGGAGAACCATCCCCAGTAGGAGCACCACAACCAACCATCGCATTTTAAACTAACAAGTTTTCTTTGATTTGAAAAAGTAAAAAGGAAATGGCATTGATGGCGGAAAGGCATGCCACGTAGAAGATTATCAAACTGGGGCAGAAAGTTTTCCATTCATTTGGAAAATTTTCTGGAAGACAGGTATCCACTTGGGGGGAGAAAAAGATAACACCGGTTTTAAGGGAAGTAGACTTTGAAATTGTATTATACCCAGCGGTGCTGGAAAAAAAAAGAAAATAACAAGTTTTAATGAAAGGAGTTGTATCCCTAGCATACAGAACAAAAAGGATGAAACTTGTGTTCAGAAGAGAAAAAGCCAGTGTCATCCCCAGCAGCTTCCAGAAGAATGAAGCACCGATTTTGAAGGAATAAAATTCCCCCAGCAGTGTTATCCTCAACAACGTTATCCCCAGCTGATAACACTTTTATCCCCAACAGTGTTGAGAGAAAATAAAAGTTTTGAATAGAGTGGTTTTGGAAAAAAAAAAGGAAAAAAAAAAGAAGGGTAAGAAGAGAGATTCCTCCGGCAGTTTTATCCCCCGCAGGTAAGTAATTAATTCCCCAGCAGTTTCTAGGAAAGACAACACAAGTTTTGTTTTTGAAGGAAGCAGTTCTGAAGGTACTTCCAGTAGAAGGAAATGGTTTACAAGGCAAAGAAAGGACAATAGTAGTAGGATACAGATAAGGTAAGTTGAGAGGTCGGGAGACCGCCCGTAGAACGGAGGCGTTACTTTTTATTAAGTTGTTGAAGTCGGGAGCCCGCCCGTAGAACGGGGGTGTTACCTTTTTATTTTATTTTTTTGTTGAACTCAGGTGCCCGCCTGTGTGAGCACGTGATTTTTACCCTAAGCAAATTATTCCAAAAGTTCAAATAAAATGATTTTACAATTTTTAGGAATTTTGTTGCATTTTTCGTATTAATTGGTTGCATAATAACTCGTATTAAAGAATACAAAAATATGCATATGCATTAGGATTTTTAATTTTTATATTTTTAGTATTAATGCATTTTGGAAAAATAAATTAAAGAAAAAGGAAAAAATAGCATTTNATATATATATATATATATATATATATATATATACACACACACACACACACACACACACACAATATATTGGGCCAAAATACCCCAAAACCCAAAACAAATTAAAAAAAAACCTTAAAAACCCAGGCCCAAAGAGCCACCCGAGCCCAACCCATTTTTGCCTTGTTAATATCGGAAGAAGCTCATTAGATAGAGACACGAAAAAATCGTGTCTCTATCATCTCCTTCACTGAACCGAGCTTGAAGGCTATAAGGCGATGAAGACGAAGAGATTTTGCCAGAGATTGCAGAGGACTTTTGGAGAGGAAAAATCGAAGAGAAAGGTCAGAGAAAGTTAGGGTTGAGTGTTGTGAGATTTGAGCGAATTTTC
>MU694399.1:3124-16809 GCA_026770625.1 Nicotiana glauca | reverse complement strand
AGGGAATTTTGAACACATTTTGGTCATCTTCTCCATCACAAAGAGATAACACACACTTGACATTTTTGGAGAAGACCTAATGTCATCTTCTACACAAAAACCCTAGGACCCCATAGTTGCCTTCTTGAACCTCATGAAGAGAGACCAGCCATGGCTTCATCTCCTTGAACCCAAACTGACCCAGCAACGTCCCAACCTCTAACCAGCCAGCCCCGTCGCCACGAACCAGCAGCAACGACCACGCTGCTCCGTCGTCGACCAGCCCCAAACGACCTTCAGCTAAACCAATGCCATTCACCACCCAAAACGCCCTAAAAATCAGCTGTAGTACCACTATAAAACACCTTTAAACCACCCGCGATAGAGGTCCAACATCGTCGAGTGGGGTTTCGAAGTCGCTTTGCCGTCGAGGTTGTGTATGAGGTTTCCAACGTCGATGTCGGTCTCTGTTCGCCTTAAATGATTGTTGCTGTAAAACTTTTGGTTGTTGCTGTAAAAGTTTTCCAACTGAAAGGCTATTTAAGGTCCATTTCTAATTCTCCTTATTTCATTAGTTTTTTTGCTATGTGTTTTCCTTAGGTATTTTTTGAGATATATAGTTGTTACTCATTGATATATTACTTTGTGTTTGGATGTTGGTAGATGATCACGTAAATTTGTTGAAAATGATCCAATGCTTCCTTTAATAAACGAGCCAGTTTCTCTTCACCCTTAGTTTGTAGTATTTTCAAATTTTATATAAGTACTAATAAGATGAGTTTGAGAAGAATTTGTTTGTTCACTATTAATTCATCAGTTTTGTTTCTATACTCATGCATCTCAATAGCTAATTTTCTAAGTAAATTCCAAATCTGCTTGTGAGAACCCATGTATAAAAGCAGGCTATTTTGTGTTTATTTTGTCCACAATAATTTTCATAATTCATGACCAACTTGTTGTTTCTCAATTTTACTGATGAGCTTTGCTTGAGTGAATTGGCTATTAGGGAGCTTGTGAGCCCAGGATATTGCAGTAATGTTAGAAGACTTCACTGTTGGGAGGTTTAGGTATGGGTTTGTCAAGTTTTTGGGTTACAGAAACATAATATTGAGAGCGTAAATCTTTTAATTGTAATTGGCTCAATCGACTTTAGTTCCTAATAACTGATCATGAACATGTTCCAAATCGTTAGTTTGTCTTTATGCACATTTTCATAACAAATATATTCGATCATTTTTTTCTTCTTAAAAATAATACGGGTTTTGGGCCTCCCAAGCTGGGTAGCATATTTGAATTAGGAGGTTTCCTCTTGTTCAAGTGTGGACCTGAGTTTGAAGCTCGAATTCCGCGAAAGGTTTTCTAATAATAGTAATTAATGATGCTAATTAATTAGGGCCCTTTTAGAGACAATAATAAATAGAAAATCGTAGCTTGCTTTAAGTTGGCCTTTAATAAATAAAAATGAGACGAGCCTCGCCAAATAAAATACAATTGCGTGTCCCTCATTAGTTACTAAATATAAAAATACTTAGAGATTCGGGACGGGCCGTTTAGTAAATTTCACGTCTTTCCCAGAAGATAACAACGCGTTAGTCTCTTTAGACGCGATTTTAATAAAATTACATTCTTAAATACGGGTGTGCATTTCATGCGACCCAAATCTAAATCCAAAAATGTTGAATAGGAATGTGTCGAGGATCCGGGTGCATTTCATGTGGCGTGATCCAAAAACACGTTCTTAAACAACGTTCACTTTCTTAAAAAATAAAAATATTTTAACAAAAAACGGTAATTAATTCTAAAATTGCACAAATAGGATAACATATATTAAAATCAAATACTTTAGCCAAATACGATAGTTGAGTGACCGTGCTAGAACCACGGAACTCGGGAGTGCCTAACACCTTCTCCCGGGTTAATAGAATTCCTTACCCGGATTTCTGGTTTGCGACTGTTAAACAGAGTCAAACCATTCCTCGATTCAGGATTCAAACGGTGACTTGGGACACCATAAATCTCCCAAGTGGCGACTCTGATTTCTTAAATAAAAACGAATCCCGTTTCGATTGTCCTTAAAATGGAAAAACTCCTTTATTACTATATCTCTTCCCGGGGTGTAGTAAGGGTCGATAAGTCTTCGGTAAAAAGGAGGTGTGATAGACTGTAATATAGAGTTAATCTTTTCCTCGATTCGGGATTCAAACTGGTGACTTGGGATACCATAAATCTCTCAAGTGGCGACTCTGAATCTCTTAATAAACGAATCTCGTTTCAATTGTCCTTTAATTGGAAAAACTCCCTTTACCACGCCCTTCGCGGGGTGCGGTAGAGCCGAAAGGAGGTGTGACAATATTTATTCAGGTTGAAGCATATATCTTATGTTCTTTTGCATCCACTCATATATGGAATTGCGCACTACACCAATGGTTTGTGATATCGTAAAAGGGTTATAGGAGAGCCAGGGTTACTCAACTATTATTACCATGTGTCTATCAGAATCGAGGATAAGGAAGTGCAAAGAGATCTTTCAGTTGAGCGCATGGGGGTGCATCATATATTGACATTTGGTTGATGAGTACAATCTTAAAAAGGTTTAATTTGTTGCCTAGTCATCACATGTGGATGTAGATCTAAACATAATTGATCGTATTAGAGGTTATGTGTTTCGTATGGGATTTCTATTTAGCGAATGGTATTCACTAGCAAGCCGAGTCACTGGAGGAGGTAAGTTTAACTGTCATGAGGATGACAAATGCCAAGTAAATGGTGTTAGGTGTCTTATGACTGGTGTCGTACGAGCGGTGAGGGTTAGTATCGTGGATCGTTAGAAATATGTCATATGATTTCGCACCAAGTGGTGGGCGTCCACTATTAACGATCAGATTGCGGGGTCATGTGTTATATTAGTTTTGGCTTGAGCTGTATATATATGGTATTGAAAGGTTTGTCAAAACTTGTATATGATTAAGAGCTGAGATTTGAATGGGATGATGATAGGACTTTTGTTATTCTCGCGTCCTTTATAATTCTACATTTCAGTATCAGCAAGGTCATGAAAACAATTTCAGAGTACTCATAGTGCACCAGTTAATCAGGGCACTCATGTGGGGTAGTAATCTTTAAATGCACCACTGGTATGGGATTTCCTACAATGGATATCCTAGTTATCCGGCACAGATTCAATATGAGCAGTTTGACCACATATTGGTTGCTATGAATATGGTGATACTAGGAACATCATGAGAAATTATCCCAGACTTAGGAGAAATCTATTCCATCAGAGTACACATTCCACGTACTCCATTACAGTTATTACTCTACTTACACTACCAATTAGGGGTGAAAAAAAATGGGCAGGTGGAGCCTAAGAGGTGGAGGCCCGACCCATTGATGTATTTGCTATGGTATAGCTGAGGTCGCTATACTAGATGGAGTCATTACAAGTACGAACTCGAGTTATCATAAAGTAACAAAATTTCCGTAACTTGATTCGGTTCTGAGTATCGAGGAAAGTCGTCCTAATATGCTCCAATCATGATTGAGCTTTGTAATCTTAAACTTGCTTATGTGAATACATCTGTTGGGAGATTATATGGAGATAACTATGTCTATCATTATGTGTTGGTCACTAAAAATAGTTGACAGTGACTTTTGTTAATCAATTCGATGAGTTTGATGTAATTATAAATAATTGATTTCAATTGTAAATTATATGCCCTACCGGTATGAGGGATCATTGTATATTGTGATTTTGTTTAAAGGATTTTTTTTTAAAGGAGGAAGAAAGGAAATGGAAAATTTTAGTTGGCAAAAATGTGCAAAATACTTGTGATTCAGCGTTGAGGACGAGATCCTCACATTTTTATAAGATATGAAATGTTTAAACCGGGCTACAAGCTGCGGTGGATGTTATATAAAGACGAGGTCCTTGTGGTGAAAATTTTATGTGTTTAAAATTCTCCCTTGTGAAAACTAAAATTTGTACTATAGTACTTATAGGGAGTCATGCCTATGAGGCTTATTTGAAAAATTCTTGTATGAATATCTCTGTACATAATTTGCCAATTTATATTGTAACTATTGAGTTTAGCCCACAACATAAGTGCCCAGGTGGCGTTAAATGCGACTCGTTAATTCAGGTAATTAATTACGAGGTCTTCACGCCTCGTTGTTAGAAAATGAAGGTTTGAAATGAGATTTTGGTTAACATGAGGTTAATTGGCGATTTTGTAATTGATTATGAACAACTTTTAAGACCAAAGATGTGGTTAAGGTCATGCATATGATGTGTTTTATGTCCAGATATCATTATGATAATATCGTACTTGTAATGTGTAGATTAGTGTTATTGATATATATATTGTAGAGCATTGTTGAGTTATGGATGTGTTGTTATGAGTTTTTCGGGTGTTACTCTAGCAGGTGGATAGCACCAATTACAGGGGAGACTCTGCCGAAATTTCTGAAAAATTTGGGAGATTAAAAATTTTGGGATATTGAGATGTGCGAAGAAAGAGATGAGTTACATTGTGTATTTGAGGACGAACAACCCTAAGTGGGGTGAGCGCTATTAAAATTTGATGTGTGTTGACATGAGAATAATACCGTGTGGTGATGGGAAAATTTGGACCATTTTGAAAATGTTTGTAGAGTAAGAAATTTGGTCTTAAAGTTTACAAATATAGATAATTGCAATAATCTCAACTGAGATGGTGTTGTCGGGTTATGCCGAATGTGGTAACATGAGATCAACCGAGAGTATAGGTGTAAAAGTAAAATAATCAATTTGGAAACCTCAAAATTATTCTTAGAACGTTCGAGGACGAACGTTTGTTTAAGAGGTGGAGAATGTAATGACCCGACCTGTCATTTTAAGAATTTATGCCTCGATCCCCTATTAACTGCATTCCCCGTATTTGTTCCTGCAATTGTGAGTTGCCGGGAGGAATTCTTTGGAGTTTCGGAGAGTTTTGGGACACTTGGTCCCTAAATGAGAGCTTAAGTTTTAGAAATTTGACTGTAGTCGGAACAGTATGACTACGGTCTCGGAACAGAATTTTGATGGTTCTGTTAGTTTCGTTGGGTGATTTCGGATTTAGGAGCGTGTTCAGATTGTGTTTTAGAGGTTCATAGCAAATTTAGGCTTGAAATGCCGAAAGTTGAATTTTAAAAGTTTCCAGTTCGATAGTGAGATTTTGATACGAGGTCCGGAATGGAATTCCGGAAGTTGGAGTAGCTTCGTAGTGTTGAATGTGACGTGTGTGCAAAATTTCAGGTCATTCAGACGACGTTTGGTAGACTTTTTGATCGAAAACGTAATTTGAGAGTTTTTGAAATTCTTAGGCTTGAATCCGATGTAAAATTTGTGTTTTAATGTGTTTTGAGCGTTCCGAAGATTGGAACAAGTTTGAATAGTATTTTAGGATTGGTTGGCATGTTTGGTTGAGGTCCCGGGGGCTTCGGGTGTGATTCGGGGTGGTTTCGGATCATTTCGGGTTGTTTTGCAATAGCTGAAGCTGGTGTCTGGTATTGTGCTTCACGTCCGCGAGGGTCCTCTCGCGTTTGCGAAGAAGAATTTGGCTTCTGAGAATTTATTCTTCGCTCGCGTTCACGAAGGAGGATTTTGCATATGGGATTTTGTTCTTCGCGTGCGCGAATAGTGCCTCACGTTCGCGAAGAAGAAGAGATTCTGTTGCAAAGGTCTTACTTCGGAGGCTCATATCTCTAAATCTACAATGAATTAGGAGATGATTCAAAAACAAAAGTTGTAGCCCTTTGAATCTAGTTTTTAGAAACATATTATAATAGTCATTTGGAGTTGTTTGTAAAACGTTATGACCATTACACTAGAGGCTATCCGAGCAGAGTTTGGAAAATAAATTTTTGGAACTTTGTTCTTTGAGAACGCGAGAGGAGGACCGCGAACGCGAAGAACAAATATCTGGGCAGCAGAATAAAGTCCAAACTTCATCCCATTTTCCATTTTTGACGATTTGGAGCTCGGGTGAGGCCATTTTTCGAGAGATTTCAAGGAAAACATCGGGGTAAGTGTTCTTAACTCAATTTTGGTTAGATTACTCGAATCTATCGTTGTTTTAACATTTGATTGGTGATTTAAGTTGGTAAAATCTTTAAAACCCTCTTGGTTTAATTTGAAGATTTGAGGGTCGAGTTAATGTCGGAATTCGATAATTTTTATATGGTTGAACTCGTATCAGAATTGATTGTCGGTTTTTATGAGTTTCGTCAGATTCTGAGATGTGGTCCCCACGGGCAATTTTGAGCTAAAATTTGTATTTAATTTGGAAAATGTGTAAATTAATATGGAATTAATTCGTACGATTTATATTGAGTATATTGAATTATTATGACTAGATTTGAAGCTTCAGACGAATTCGCGGTGCAAAGGCTTGTTGGAATTTGGAATTGGTTGCAAAACGAGGTAAGTGTTTGGTCTAACCTTAGCTTGAGGGATTAGGAGTTGAGTCTTATTTGTTATGTGCTAATTGTGAGTACGACGTATAGGCATGGTGACGAGTATCTATACGTTGGTGTCTAGCATGATCGTGAGTCTTATAATGTGAACTTCATGATTATGTTGAATAAACTATGCTTTAAAGATGGTTTCTACTTGTTGTGGAAAGTTGATGAATTAATTGTGATTCTTGAACATCGAGGAGCAATGACTCAAGTTATATTATGAACTTGTGAAAGCAAGTGGGTTGATTGAACCCTTGGAGCATTGGCTCAAATTACAATACGAATTGTGAAAGTTTATGAGATAGTCGCACACTTTGGAGCATTGGCTCAAGTGTTAGAGTGAGTTATGAAATGAAAGTGGAAGAAAGAGAAAAGTTTATAAATTGTTCCATTGCCGGGAAGTTGATATTATTGATTGTTGTTCCCTTGCCGGGAAGTTAATATTATTGATTGTTGTTCCCTTGCCGGGAAGTTGATATTATTGATTGTTGTTCCCTTGCTGAGAAGTTGGTATTATTGATTGTTGTTCCCTTGCCGGGATTTAATTACTTGATTGTTGTTCCTTTGACGGGATTCCTATTTTAATCTTGTTTATCCCCTCGCCCCATTATTTGTGATTGTTGTTTGGGTGAGGAAGAGTGATAAAGCACGAAGGGTGATGTCGTGCATTGTTGTTTGTGAGGAAAGAGTGTAAAGCACGAAGGGTGATGCCGTGCAGTCTATATTGATTCTTATAGTGAGGACTAGAGTAAAAGCACGAAGGGTGATGTCGTGCACTTGTCCTTGATTTTTTTTCCAGATTCTAATTGAGTTATGTTGTCCTTACGTTCATTTACTGATTTACTATTTTTACTTGATTTTGTTTCGATGTTTTTAGATCCCCTTACCGTTGTGATCCTTTGTGTTGGAATCATAGTGTTTACAATACCTCACCTTATATATTTTTTTTTATATATGTTCGATACTTCAAATTTCAACAATTGTTACATTTTCACCTCAATTGATTTCTCAACTATATTTTTCTTAAACCGTTTGAGGTTGCACTTTACTTAAAAACGAAATTTCTACTCGTAATTTCTACTAGGTTTCGATTTATTGATTTCTCATATTGAAGGTAATGATTCATTCGATATTGTACTTTAATTAAAAAGGGTATTTTTCTTTATCAAATTATTTCTAAAAATAATTTCATCTTTTCTTGTTGATTTTCTAAATGGGTTGAAAGTTGTACTCTACTTTATATTAAGTAAATGAGGCTCTTTGAACATTCTTAATTGTATTGGGTTATGGACCCTATGAATTGAGAAACGTGATAATGTTGTTGCGAAATATGAGATAGAAACATGTGGGCATAAGGTGCCGGAAAAAATATGATGATTTTATTAATGACAGATAATGATATAGGCACGAGGTGCCGGGAAAATATTATGGTTTCATTTAATGGCACGTGAGTTGTCCGTGTGGTTGTAATATAAATATGGTCACGAGATGCCGTAAAAATATGATAGTGGGTTGAGGCCTATATTATTATGATTATGAAATGAGGCGTCACAAGGAGACCTGTACTCGAAAGAATTATATTCGAAAGATACTTATTTGAAAGATATTTATTTGAAGGAAATATATATTAATTGAAAAGCATATTATCTCAGATATTATTACTTGAAGGATTTAAAGGCGAAAGACTTATATTTGAAGGACTTCATTAATTGATTGTACTTGTATTTATTATTTGTTGAGAAACAATTATGTTGTCCTTGTTGCCTGTTATTGATATCACTAGTTGATCATTGTTGCCATCATTGTTATCTGCTTCCTATTATTTTATACGCTATCTTGCACATGTTTATTTGGTAGTCTGGTCCTAGCCTCGTCACTACTTTGCCGAGGTTAGGCTAGGCACTTACTAGCACATGTGGTCAGTTGTGCTGATACTACACTTCTGTATATTTTTTTTGTGTACAGACCCAGGTATTTGATCGATAGTAGCTGTTCGTTGCGGTGGAGACTCAAGGTAAACATGCTGCTGTGATCGCAGACTTCGGAGTCACCTTCTTATTTTATATTCTCACTACTGTACTTATTTCCTTACGGTTGTGTTTAGAAATGGTAGCGAAAAACTCTATAGAGCTTATGACTTGTACTATTAGGTTTTGGAAAGATGTTCATTGTAAAAGAATTCTATTTCAGAATAATTTTAGATGTTATTATTCATGGTTGTTATTCCGCAATTATTATGCTTACCTAGTCCTTAAGACTAGGTGCCATCACGAAACCCAACGGAGGGGAAATTGGGTCGTGACATGTTACTTACCTCGAACAAGCCAATTCCAATACCGAGCAAGAAAAACGATGCTCCAAAAATGCCATCACACATGTAGCGACCTCCGAACTACTCAAAACTAGCCAAAAGCAACTTAAATACATCAAATAAAGCCCAGGAAAATAATTCCAAATGATAAAGATCGAATCCTTAATCTAAATCCAAAACCGGCCAAAACTCACACCTGGGCCCGCACCTCAGAACTCAATAAAACTCATAAAACCCGATAACCTATTCAATTACGAGTCCAACCATACTAGTTTCACTCAATTCCGACTCAAAATCGATGTTCAAAACTCAAAATTCATATTATGAAACTTTAAGCCCCCAATTTTCTCTTTAAAAGTCATCAACCACAAGCTAAAATCGAAGATAGGTTCATGGAATATAACCAAAATCGAGTAGAGAACACTTAGCCCAATTCACATGGTGAAAATTACTTCAAGAATCGTCTCAATCCGAGCTCCATAGCTCCCAAAATGTAAAAATGACTGAAACCCTCGAAATAGAGTACTTTATAATCTTCCCAGGCATCCTCTTATGCAAACGCGGGAAAACCATAGCATTCACGATGAACAAAAATACACTACCTCCAAACGAACCTATGCAATTGTAAACGTACTCATGCGAACGCGAAGCACACATGCGACCACCAAGCTTCGCGAACGAGTCCAGTTGTTCGCGAACGTGTATAAGAATTTCCAAACTCCCAGCTGCCCAGCTCAACACTATGCGAATGCAACCTCATTGTGCGAACGCGAAGAATATCTTGCACCAACTCTATGCGAACGCGGGACTTGCTTTGCGATCGCGAAGAACAATTGTTGCTGCCATCAAAATACAATACGCGCTCACGATACTTGCCACGCGAACGCGATGAAGAAATGCGACACCGGATATCAGCAGAACACAACAGTGAAAAATGAAGGAAAAATAGTCTGAAAACTGCCCGATACTCACCCGAGCCCCTCGGGACCTCGTCCGAACATACCAACAAGTCCCATAATATAACACAGACCTACTCGAGGCCTCAAAACAAATATAACAACATTTAAATGACGAATCAATTCGAAATCATGAACTTTGAAACTTCAAACTTCCACAACCGATGCCGAAACCTATCAAATCACGACTGATTGACCTCAAATTTTGCACACAAGTCACATTTAGCATTAAGGACCTGCTCCAACTTTCGGAATCGGAATACGACTCTGATATAAAAAATTCCACTCCCGGTCGAACTTTCCAAAAATTGAACATCAGTTATTTCAAGCCAAATTCAAGTACAGACCACCAAATCACAATCCGGACACGCTCCTAGGTCCAAAATGACACAACGGAGCTAATGAAACTATCAAAATTCTAATCAGATGTCAAATACTAAAAAGACAAACTTGGTCAACTCTTCCCATTTAAAGCTTCCTAGTTGAAGCTCTTTCTTCCAAATCAATTCCGAATAACCTTAAAACCACATCCGGTGATTCATATAAGTCATATTACATCATACGGAGTTACTCATGCCCGAGCGAAGTGCAGATGCTCTAAACGACCAGTCAGATCATTACAACCAAACACCCTCAAAATTGAGATATGAACTCCAAATAATATTTCCAATTATTTGCAACAACACCCAATCCAAACAAATAATAATTTTTGAAAACCCAAATTCGATTTCAAAGCTTCAAAGTGTTTTAATGGCTGTCAATGGTGGAGAGTCAAACACCTTCAAAATTTATTGATTGACAATTTTAATCTGAACACCAATTGTGCCGCATGAGGAAATTGCTAAGTTAAAACGATTGAAATCCATTAATGAATTCCATTGAAACTCTATACAACAAGAAAACATAAAAAAACAGAGAACATCAAATGAAGAAAATTTGGAGGAAAATAATAGAGAAAGAGAATAGAGAGACGAAGAGAGAGATAGAGACTAAGAGAGAGACGGATAGAGAGAGTAGGCAAGTATAAAGGGATAATGAAATAACTGATATTCCTTATCCAATTCCTAATATAAATGGATACTCATTTAAAACTTATTTGTATATAATTGGTAAATTGTATATGACCATGTAATTAAATTGAAACTTGCATAGGGAGGGTAATAATGTTTCAAATAGTGTATAGGAAGATAAAAATCCCAAATATAAAATAATGAAATCAACATACATTGATCACTTTCTAAGATAATGGCCCATTATAGGATCACTCGGCCCAATCCATAGCTAATATTAACATAAATAGTCGCCCATCCAATTATTTAAACTAAAAATAGGTGGTGGAGGTATAATATATGCATAATTTATATATTATATGTGTATAATTACGTATAACCAATATATAATCTATAAATAATGAATATAGCCGGCTATTTGGGTAAAGATCCCTTTGGGATTGGGGGGTGGGGGTGGGGTGGGGGGAATTTGGATTTAAGAATCAAGATGAAGGACGTTATAATGCATGCTGTCCTTTTTAAGCTATGTTATGACCTTAATTACAGTATTTAAGTTTTTGATATTTGTGAATTGTGTTCTTCAAAGCAATATTAGATGATGAGTAGTATATGCTTAAGATTTTGCATGTGTAATTATCTCAATGTAAGTTAAAACAAAGTAATGGTTGCCTCAATAAAAGTTCAGCAAAATTCTTCAATAAATCTAATATTGTAGGCGATCGTTGGTTGCTAAACTAGGAAGCATTTTTTTAATATTAGAACAAAGGAATTGTGTACTAATAGTAAGAATAGTTAATTTTAGCAATTTCAAAATATTTATTTTGTAACTTATCTGTTATATTCACAAACTATATGGATATGATATTTTTGTATTGTGCAAAAGCTAATAACTGACAATTTGATTTATTTTCATAAAACTTTTTTCTTGAATACATTCCGTAAAAAAATAATAGTTGAAATTTTATTGACACAATTAGATTTAGTGTGCTAAAATAAGCAAAATAATACTTTTATGATCATTTAACTTTAATATTAACTGCTAATGGCGTGGGTCCTACAACAAGTTTTTAAAAAAGGGAAAACTAATAAAACGCGTGTCGCCAACTATACTGTACTGTTTGTCGCTACAAAATGGACAACCTTCAAATATCAAAAGACACATATATGTATCGCAAATAGGAGGGAGAATTGCAGCGGTACCCAATTTTTATGTCACCTTTTAACCTATACCCTGTTTTTAAAAATTATTAATTTCGTAACCACATAATAGAAAATTCGTGTTAATATGACCATTATACCCCTTCCAAAAACATATAAAAATGTATCTCTCCTCCATATTCACTTATTCAAATTACAGATCTGTTCTGTATCTCCTCCGTTAGTCAGTTCCTCCTGAGATCACGTCTCGTAAGTATTCAAATTCCATATTCAAATTTAAATACATTGTAAGTATTCAAATTCATCTCCAGTATTCACTGAATTAATTTAAATAGATTTTAAATTATATGTTTTCTGATTAATTGATTGTAGTTGTTTCTCGAATTTCACTAAATTAATTTAAATTGCATATTCAAATTCAAATTCATCTCCAGAATTCAAAATATTTTCTGATTAATTCACTGGATTGTACTTTAATGTGTGACATGTTACTAGAACTTCGGCCAACCAGCTGAAGTTTTTTTGTAGATAAAAGTTTTCCACATAGAATGGCTAAATTAAAAAAAATCATATTGCACTAAAAAAACTTCAGCCAACAAGCTGAAGTTTTTTTGTTATTACTTAAAAACTTAAGCAGGAGGCAGAAGTTTTTCACATAGAATGGCTAAATTAAAAAAATCATATTGCACTAAAAAAAACTTCAGCAAACCAGCTGAAGTTTTTTTGTTATTACTTAAAAACTTAAGAAGGGGGCTGAAGTTTTACGCCTACACTATCTAGATTAAAAAAATCATAATGCACTAAAAAAACTTCGGCCAACCAGCTAAAGTTTTTTTGTTATTACTCAAAAACTTCAGCAGGAGGCTGAAGTTTTCCACATACCCTGGCTAAATTAAAAAATAATATTGCACTAAAAAAAACTTCGGCCAACCAGCTAAAGTTTTTTTGTTATTACTAAAAAACTTCAGCAGGAGGCTGAAGATTTTCACATACACTGGCTAAATTAAAAAATCATATTGCACTAAAAAAAACTTCGGTCTGACAGCTGAAGTTTTTTATTTATTACTTAAAAACTTCAGGAAGTTTTCTTCCTATACTGGTTAAATTAAAAAATAATATTGCACTAAAAAAACTTCGGCCATCAGCTGAATTTTTTTTATTATTACTCAAAAACTTCAGCTCTAGAGCTGAAGTTCGACAGTTATAAAAACAAATTTAGCTGTACAGCTGAAGTTTGATAGTTATAAAAAACAACGTCAGCTCTTGAGCTGAAGTTCGACATTTATAAAAAAAACTTCAGCTTTATAGCTGAAAATTCACCAGTTACTAAACCAAAACATTCACCAAAAAATATGCTTTGTACATTATACCTGTAGTAACAATTTTCTATGTAGCACCACCTAGAAGTTCATTGCAAATCGCTATTACTCCTGCATAGCGATCGTCTTTCAGATTTGAACTACCAACAGGTGCTTGATCACTCTCTGAAGCACAACTTGGTGCATGTTTTTCAACGCCAACAACTTTATCATCTGCACCTTTCTCTCCACCTTGATGTTGAACAAGTTCAACGCCTCCAATCACATCTTCATTATATGTGACATTATCATCTTCGACATTAGGCAATGCATCATGAGCAGTATGTTCTTCAGTCTCAACAACTTGATTATGAGCAACTTCCTCGCTTCCAATATTCTCAATTGATAAATGTGCTTCATCATTTACATATCTGCTCAATCTATCAGGACTGGAACGTTGTTCTTCAACTTGTTCTTCAATATTTTGATCGCC
>MU694388.1:106103-116373 GCA_026770625.1 Nicotiana glauca | reverse complement strand
AAATTTCAATGGCCTTTCCCAAACATCATCACGCTAGAACCGTTAAGCACGATTTAATTATTTCCTTAAACTCGGCTGTGCATTGATTGCAACTCAAATCCAAATCTCGACAAAGTCGAAGTGTGTTAGCGGAAACGAGTGCCTTGATGGCAACATCGGAAACGTGCTTTCACAATGTCGCAAGTCTTTTCAAATAAATAATAATTAAAGAAATTTACAAATTAAAGCACATAAGTTNGCAAGTCTTTTCAAATAAATAATAATTAAGAAGTTTATAAATTAAAGCACATAAGTTAGCATCAGATAAAATCAAATACAACAATTGAGCGACCGTGCTAAAAACCACGGAATTTGGGAGTGCCTAACACCTTCTCCCGGATTAACAGAATTCCTTATCCGGAATTCTAATTCACAGGCTGTAACAGAGTCAAACTTTCCTCGGTTCGGGATTAATTCGGTGACTTGAGACACCATTATATTCTCAAGTGGCGACTCTGAAAATTTAAATAACTAATCCCGTTCCGACCGTCCTTTAATTGGAAAAACTCTTTTTATTATACCCTTCACGGTGTAGTAAGCAGTAAAAAAGAGGTGTGACACTAGGTCAGTTCTTGACTGCCTCAATTTTCTTTGGATCAACCTAAATACCCTCTGCTGATACAATATGACCCAGAAATATAACTGAACTCAACGAGAACTCACACTTTGAAAACTTAGCATATAACTGACTATCCCTTAGAGTCTGAAGAACCACTCCAAGGTGCTACTCGTGCTCCTCCCAGCTGCGGGAATAAATCAATATATCGTCAATGAAGACTATCACGAACGAATCCAAATAAGGCCTGAACACTCGGTTCATCAAATCCTTAAAAGTTGTTGAGGCATTTGTCAGCCCGAATGACAACACAGAGAACTCATAATGTCCGTACCGAGTGCGGAAAGCTGTCTTAGGGACATCGGATGCCCTAATCCTCAACTGATGGTAGCCAGATCTTAAGTCAATCTTTGAAATACCTTAGCACCCTGAAGATGATCAAAAAAATCATCAATCCTCGGTAGAGGATACTTATTTTTGTTCGTAACCTTGTTCAACAGCCGGTAATCAATACACATTCTCATCGACCCATCCTTCTTCTTAACAAAGAACACCGGCACACCCCAGGCAAAACACTGGGTCAAATGAAACCCTTCTTAAGCAAGTTTTGCAACTGCTCCTTCAACTCTTTCAACTCAGGATGGGCCATACGATACGGTGCGATAGAAATAGGTTGAGTGCCCGGAGCTAAATCAATGCAAAAATCAATATCCCTGTCGGGTGGCATACCTGGCAGGTCCGAATGGAATACATCAAGAGACTCACGAACAACGGGCTTAGAATCAATAGAGGGAACCTCAGCACTAGAATCACGAACATATGCCAAATAGGCCAAACACCCCTTCTCGACCATACGCCAAACCTTCACATAAGAGATAACACTATGGGAGTCCCTCTCCATTCTAAACGGGGTAAACCTGGCAATGCTAAGGTCACGATCTTGGCATGATAGTCCAAGATAGCATGGTAAGGTGATAACCAGTCCATCCCCAATATGACATCGAAATCGACCATGTCCAAAAGCAACAAATCTACACAAGTCTCAAGACCCTCAATCACGACTATACAAGAGCGATGGACTCGATCTACCATAATAGAATCACCCACCGGTGTAGACGCATATACAGGGACACTCAAAGAATCACTAGGCATGACCAAATACAGTGCAAAATAAGATGACACATAGGAGTAGGTAGACCTTGGATCAAATAAAACGGAAGCATCTCTGCCAGAAACTATAACAGTACATGTGATAACTGCATTGGAAGCCTCAGCCTCAGACCTGGCTGGAAGAGCATAACACCGGGGTTGGGACCCACCACCCTGGACTACCTCTCTAGGATGGTCTGCAGCTGGCTGGCCTCCACCTCTAGCAGTCTGAGCTCCACCTCTAGCACCTTTACCTCCACCTCTAGCACCTCTACCTCTACCTCTAACTGGCTGGGCGGCCTACGGAACACCTGGTGCCTGAACAATAGCACGGGAACCCTGTTGCTGCGACTGAGTACCCACCAATCTGGGACAAGCCCTCCTGATATGACCATACTCACCACACTCATAACATTCACCTGAGTGATGCGGCTGAGGAAACTGAGATTGACCCTGACAACCTGAATGACCACCCCGAAAACTCTAGAGCGGTGGTGCACTGATAGGAGCTGGTGGTGCACTATAGGGCTGCTGATCAGAATACTGCATGTGATAACCACGGCCACCTGAAGCACCGTGAGAAACTTGAAGTGCTGACTGAAAGGGCCTAGGAGGATGGTCTCTACCATACGAATCCCTGCCTCCAGACGAGGTACCGTTGAATCTGCCTGAATGATGGAGTCTCTTGTCCGACCCATGACCACCCCCTATGATAGAACCATCTCAACTCTCCCCGCCACATTGGCTGCCTCCTGGAAAGATATTTCACTCCCAGTCTCTCTAGCCATCTGAAGACGAATCGGCTGAATAAGTCCATCAATTTACCTCCTTACCCTCTCTCTCTCTCGGTGGGAAGTATGATAAGAGCATGGCGAGCCAAATCGATAAATCCGGTCTCATACTGGGTGACAATCATAGAACCTTATTGGAGATGCTTAAACTACCTCCGATAGGCCTCTCTCTATGTGATAGGGAGAAACTTCTCCAGAAATAGCTATGTGAACTTCTCCCAGGTTAAGGCTGGTGATCTGGCTGGTCTAGACAAGCAATAATCTCTCCACCAAGTCTTGGCGGATCCAGATAAGCAAAAAGTGGCAAAATCGACCCCGTTGGTCTCAACTATCCCCATGTTCCTAAGAACCTCGTGACAACTATCTAGATAATCCTAGGATCCTAGTAGATGCACCACTGAAAGTATTAGTGAAGAGCTTGGTAAACCTGTCCAATCTCCACAAAGCATTGGCAGACATAGCTGCTCCATCGCCGGTCTGAGCTACCACACCCGGCTGAATTGCTCTAACTGGCTGAGCAGCTAGAGTCTGAAACTGGGGAGCTACCTACTCTGAAGTGCAAGTAGCAGAAGTCTGGGCAACGCCTCCAGCCTGAGAGATGACTGGTGCTACAGGAAGCAAGACTGCACGGGTGACACTCTCTATAAGGCCCACTAGACGGACTCGAGCATTTTGAAGAACTGGGTAGCAATAAACCCCTCTAGGAACTGAGCTGGGCCCCACCAGAACCGCTGGGGCCGGAACCTCATCATCAAAATCAACCTGAGGCTTCGCCGCCGGTGCTGCTGCTCTGGGCTGAGCTCTGCCCCTGCCTCGGCCTCTAGCACAGCCTCGGCCTCGCCCTCTAACCCTCGTGGGAGCTGCTGTTGGGGGCTCGGGCTGCTGATCGGTGGATGAGAAAATGCGTGTTCTCTCCATCCGCGAAAGAGCATAGTAGAAAGTCAATTAGCATTGAAAAACCAAACTGTATGACAAGAAAGAACAAATGTGAAGTTTTACCTAACTATGTCGCCTCTGGGGGATAAATACAAATGTCTCTATACCGATCCCTCAAACTCTACTAAGCTTGTCTGTGAATTATGAGACCCATGTAACCTAGTGCTTTGATACCAACTTGTCATGACCCGAATTTTCCATCCTCGGGAGTCGTTATGGCACGAACTCGTAGAAGCTAGGCAAGCCATGAACCATAGAAATTCTAACTCTTTCATTTTAATCCTTTTTAACAACTTGAATTAACAGGCAATCACCATTTTAAAATTAATGATAAACAGAAATAAGTGAAAGAATTAAACAGCTAAAAATAACCAAGTCAGTACTACAATACCAATGTACTCCTCTACCCGGAATCTGGTGTCACAATATTCATGGACGGATTAAGATTACTACAACAAATGTCTGAAAGAAATACAATTTGTCTCGAAATCTGATGAAAACAGAGTACATAATGAAATAGAAGAGAACGATGGGCCTACGGATGTCTGCAGGACTACCTCGAGATCTTTGACTAGACTGAAGGCTGGCTCCCCAAGTGCTACTATCCAAATGATGCTTTGGTATTTCAACATAGTGCAGAGTGTAGCATCAACACAACCGACCCCGTGTGCTGGTAAGTGCTTAGCCTAACCCCGGCGAGGTAGTGACGAGGCTAGGACTAGACTCTAGATAAACTTGTGCAGTTATATAATATGCAACGAAAAATAAATAGGAATAAACAATTTAAATGGGAGGGGGTACATGCTACGGGGAAAATGTCAAATCCAGCAGAAACTTAAGAGAAATATGAGAGAACAATTCAAATCTACAATAAAACAATAATGATATTGTTGCTGCGTGCAACCCGATCCCTTACCATTTAACATTGTTGTGGCGTGCAACCCGATCCATTTATAACATTGTTGCGACGTGCAACCCGATCCAATATAGCATTGTTGCAGCATTCAACCCGATCCAATATAGCATTGTTGCAGCATGCAACCCGATCCATATTTAGTATTGTTGTGGCGTGCATCCCGATCTATATATTTATATACCTTTAGCAACAACCAAACTAAGAGTCCCGGCAAGTGGTCAACAATAAACTGTACTATCTCGGCAAGGGATTCGACAGTAAAAGTAAATACGTCCCTGCAAGGGAGAATCAACTACAACCAATCTTAACTCAACTTCTACTTATCTCAACTTGCATTAATACTCATACATACGTAATTTCTACGAAAACAAGCTTAATCCTTACTCAATATCGAGAATCATCAATTAAAGCATCTGTAGTATCATTTAAGAACACAACAAATTCCAATTTAAAACTCACGGTCATGCTCGACACCAACGTATAGATACTCGTCACCATGACTATACATCGTACTCAATAAGAAGCAATTAGCAAATAAGACAAAACTCCTAATCCCTCAAGGTAAGGTTAGGCCGAACACTTACCTCGAACTTCCACGGCCAACTCAAGCCTCAAACACCGCCTTCCCTTTCGAATTTGGCTCCAACTCAATCGTATATATTCATAATCGACTTAATGACATCAATAAATGCTAAACAATCCTATTCCAACACATAACTATAGCTTTCTAATCATTTTTCCCCAAAAGTGAAAAATTAACCTCAGGCCCGCTTGGTCAAAATACGAGGTTCGGACCAAAACCCAATCACTCATTCACCCACGAGCCCGAATATATAATTTGTTTTGAAATATAACCCCAAAACGAGGTCAAATTCCCAAATAATCAAAAAGCTCTAACTCTACCCAAATCCCTAATTTTTTACCCTTAATTCTATATTTTTGGCCTAAAAATCTAGTGGATGTTGATAAAAATGGAAGAAAACAAGTCAAAAATTACTTACCCGAGAGGTTATGGTGAAGAAGTTCTTCAAAAAAATTCCCAAGAGGTGTGGAGAAGAAGAAATTTGTGAAAAATTGTGAAAATCCCGTATTGCATTCTATTTTTGGAACTTAAAATAACTGGGCGAATTTGGTCATCACGATCGTGATAGGCCCATCGCGTTCGCGATGGGTTAGGCCTGATGGGCCTTTGTGTTCGCGGAAGATGGCTCGCATTCGTAGAGAAGTAACTCCTCGAGCCTTCGCGTTCGCGATACCAGGCCCGCGTTCGTGAAGGGTAGACCCCCCAAAGCTTCGCGTTCGCGACCTGGGTCTCGTGTTCACGTAGAAGGAGATTTCCTTCATCACAAGTAACTCATCGCGTTCGCGAGGGTCCTCCCGTGAACGTGAAGAAGAAAATACCAGCATACCAGCAACTAAAAAAAACCTTCCGAAACACATTCAAAACTCACCCGATCCCTCGGGGTTCCAAACCAAACATATGTACTAACTCAAAAATTTCATATGAACTTATCCGTGTGATCAAATCGCTAAATTAACCCCTTAAACAACTAATTAAATCTCAAAATCAATGAAATATTTCAAAACTTCTTAAAACATCAAATTCGTCATTAAGGTCCGAATTACGTCAAACGGATTCCATTTCTAACCAAACTTCACAAAATTATCTTAAACCACATATAAGACCTGTATCGGGTGCCGGAACTAAAATATGGGCCTGATACCAATATGTTCTGATCAAAATTTATTTCCAAATACTTTAAACAATTTCATAAAATAATTTTCTTTAAAAATGCATTTCTCGGGCTGGGGACCTCATAATTCAATTCCGGTCATACAAACAAGTCCCATATTTTCCTACGGACCCTCTGGAACCGTCAAATCACGGGTCCGGGTCTGTTTATCCAAAAATTTGACCGAAGTTAAATTAATTTATTTTATAGTCAAAACTTATTATTTTTCACAGATTTTCTCATTTAATCTTTTCGGCTACGCGCCGGACTACGCACGCAAATCAAGGCAATACTAAAAAAGATTTTTAAGGCCTCGAAATACAGAATTCAATTTAAAAGCAAAAGGTCATCACATACTGGAATACTAACTAAAAGCAAGCAAGAAATTTAAAACAATGCCACAGATTAATTCACTAAAATTCAGGATATTCTCTAAACACAACAAAACTCATAAAATCTACTTTAGACATCCATAAGCAGAAACACAACTGGTTTTGCAGTATAAGAAGACCCACAATAGGAACTTCAAAAACTTGCCAACATTTAAATGGGTTTGCAGAAATTGCTATAACTGAAAAAACTGGGCTACAAAAAAAATAGTAAATGAACAACCTACGGCATAACGAGCAGTAATAATAGCATTAATGCAGTAACTGAAGTTGCAACAATCAAAGCATTGAAAACCTCTGAAATTAGGCAAACCAACTGCATAATTCAACAAATCAAAAGTTTGACAATTACATCAAATTGGAGAAGTGGATCCTACTGCCATAACTTCAAAATATCACTCAACCTTAGTCATAACAAGGCATCCAACTCCAAATGCCAACATCAGAAATATATAAAATAAACGAATTGTTTCAGTTTCACTTTAGCACATGTAAGATGTTACCAACTAACAAAACAAAACAAGACCAAATCAGATTATCAAGACCTCTTTCTTGTCTTCAACTTCCTAATTTTTTGTCTTGTTTGCATCTCTAATTGATTCCCAAAGAATGCTGCATTTCCCTTCCATGTCAAGTTTACTATGGAAGATCAACGGTTTCACTTACACATGGGTTGTCTCTTGAAAATTTGATTGTCCTTGTCCCATTATTCATACCAACATACTGCCTTTCCATAGGTCTAGTATGTGATTATGATATAATACTAGGATTTAATGGAGGTTCAAGACCATCATCAAAATATGAAAAATGATCTATAGTTGGGGTAGGTATAAAGATAAATGACTAACTTCTGCCAATGCATTGACTTATTTGAGACACTTGGGGTGCTGATAAACTAATATCTTCACTTTCTACTAGTGACTCCAACACCTCATCATCATCAGTGTCTTGATCAAGCAAAGTCTTTTGTCTTTTGGTTGGCTTCTTAGCCCTAGATATCTGCCTATCATTTAATGACCGCTTCTTCTTTGTCACTTTCTGCCCAGTAAATGGTTGTTTAATATAAATCTATCATAGTTAATAACAATTAAGTATAATAATATGTTCATAAATAAATTTTTGGGTCTAAACCTTTTTACATTACCTTGCATTATGGTTTGCCTCTCCACAATTGCCATAAGTCATAATTCTGCTTTTTCTAGACTAGCTCCATCCCCTTGCGACTTGCTTGCCTTATCCTTTTGTCCAAATCTTTAGAATTTAGGCATGTCAGCTTGATTCACCAGTCTGAAGGTTCCATGGCTTGAGATGGATCTATCTTCCAAAATTTCTCACCAGGTACAAGCTGTAACTTATGTTTGTAAGTAGAAAGACTTTTTTGCTATACCACCAGTGCATCTCCTTCAAAGGGTCTTCCCTTAAATACAAACATGGTTTTATTGCATGAGGACATGGAATTCCAGAAAGATCCTATACCCTACATGTGCATCTTTTCCCCCTGTAAATTGACAATGAATTTTTCAACACTTTCTACTATTTCAAAGTCATCATCACCATTGAAATCAACCTCAATGGAATGAGCTATCTTCAGTTAGTCATTATAAAGCTTCATGCTTTGATGACTGTAGTCTGTCTTCCATGTTCTCACCTCATCTTTATGCTTTCTCAACTGATTCATTATTTTGAGTCTCATATCTTCCAACATCTTGATGATGAGCTTGTATCTAGCTTCCAATATCCAAGATATTTAAAGACTCCACACCTTGATTCTTATAGACAATGTCAAAGTATGCCTACACCAACTCTGGGTGGGTACTTTAACAAGTCAGTAACAACTGCTTCCTTCAACTATCCTAGCTTGCTCAACTGATTCTTAAAGTCTTCTGCGTAAGTGGCCCAAGCACTCACCAAAGTAACTTCTTCATTTCAAGACCCCTGTACTCTTTGACTCTACATATCTCACAAAGAACCTATGATTTGCTTCAGGAAGGACTGTCTTTATTGACTCCATTAATCCCTGTACATATAAAAATAATTTAACAAATGCTATAACATATTAGTAATGAAATTATACAAGATGTAAATAATACATTCTGCATGTCCGACACAAATTTTCTATTACCTTTATTTGTGACGACCCAAAGGTTGATCACCGGATTTCTCCCTTTTTTCGCATTTTCAAGGCTTGAAAACCTCACTTATAGTTGCCTCAATTTGCGTGCACAGTTCGGGCGCGTAGCCAGAAAGCTTTTATGATGAAATGTGTGAAATCTGTGAAAAATTTGAAGAATTTTGATATTAATATGGCTAAAGATGACTTCGGTCAATATTTTTAGTAAACGGACCCGGATCCGTGATTTGATGGTCCCGGAGGGTCGTAGAAAAATATGGGACTCGGGCATGTGTCCGGAGTCAAAATCCGAGGTCTAGAACCCGAGTAAAAGAATTTTTCTATTAAACTGTTTTTCGGAAATTATTAAGGAAAATGGAAATGAAAATTGATTAAAAGACTATGGTATCGGGCTCGTATTTTGGTTCCGATGCCCGGTACAAGTCATTTATATTGTTTAAGCATTTTCTGTGAAGTTTGGTCGAAATCGGACGTCGTTTGACGTGTTTCGGACTATGAGTTCCAAGTTTGAAAGTTTATGAAGTTTAGAAGAAAAATCATGAGTTTTGAGGCTTGATTCATTGATTTTGATGTTGTCTTGGAGATTTGATCGCTCGAGTAAGTTCGTAGGATATTGTTGAGTTAGTGTGTGTGATTGCTTAGGAGCCCCGAGGAATTGGGAGTGTTTTCGGAGGTGTTCGGGGTGGTTTTGGACTTAGGGAGTTAGCAGATTTTCTGCAACTTTTACAGAGGGATTTTCTTCATCGC
The DNA here is from genome assembly GCA_026770625.1 of Nicotiana glauca. Taxonomy (NCBI): domain Eukaryota; kingdom Viridiplantae; phylum Streptophyta; class Magnoliopsida; order Solanales; family Solanaceae; genus Nicotiana; species Nicotiana glauca. The sequence continues at coordinate 106,986 of MU694388.1, read as the reverse complement.
GTTCGCATTAGTCCCTCGCATTCGCGTAGCTCTGTTTCTTCCCCCTTCGCGTTCGCATCTTGAGCCTCGCAAACGCGTAAGCCAAATTCAGGGCCCCAGTAATTCCTTCATTGCGTTCGCGAACTTGTCCTCGCGTTCGCATAGTATTAGCTCACCCTTAAATGTGTTCGCGTAGAGTAAACCCAGGACCCCAGCCTTTTCCTTCTACGCATTCGCGTTTCCTCCCATGCAATCACGATGCAGACCCCAGCTTACCCTTCACGAATGCAGCCCCTTCCCCGCGAACGCGAAGGGCATTTTTGCCCAGCGAATTTTTAAGCCTTAAAACAGAACAGTAGCGGGATTTTCACCATTATTTCACGCGAGCTCTTTACTCCAACATCCCATAGACGAATTTCCAGCTCCTTTTCCTCCATAGCTTGCTAGGTAAGTGTTCTTAACTTCATTCTCTCCTAATTTCTTCATCTAATCACTAGTTTCCTAGCCCTAAATCATGAATTCAAAGTAACAATTAAGGATTTTGGGTAGAGTTAGGGTTTTGGGAATTTTGGGTGATTCAACCTCAATTTGGGGTCGAATCTTGAAACAAATTATATATTTGAACTCGTGGGGTTATGGGTGATTGGGTTTTGGTCCGAACCTCATGTTTGGACCATGTGGGCCCGATGTCGAATTTCGATATTTTTGGAAGAAAGCTAAAAAACTTATTTCTAGGCTATGGGATTATGTTGTTGAGCCTTTATTGATGCTATTGAATTAATTATGCCTAGATACCATTGTTTCGGAGTCAGATTGTAGAGGAAAGGCGGTATTGGAGAGTTGATTGCTATTCTTTGGACCGAGGTAAGTGTTTGATCTAACTTTGGCTTGAGGGAATAGGATT
>MU694388.1:92341-105307 GCA_026770625.1 Nicotiana glauca | reverse complement strand
CGGGATGTGAAAGTTATTGTCATTGCTCCCTTGCCGGGACTTAGTTGTTTAATTGTGTTTTTCCCTTGTCGGGGCATTTCTCATTACTGTTTATTCCCCTCGCCCATTTGGTTGTGATTGTTGTTTGGGTGAGGAAGAGTGATAATGCACGAAGGGTCATTCCGTGCCATTGTTGATTATATTTGCACGAAGGGTCATTCCGTGCCATCGTTAATTATAGTATGCACGAAGGGACATTCCGTGCCATTGTTGATTATATTATGCACGAAGGGTCATTCCGTGCCATGAAATGAGAGTTATGTGAGGAAAGCACGAAGGGTGATGCCGTGCATCTTGTTTGATTGCTTTGGGTGAGGATGAGAGTAAAAGCACGAAGGTTGATGCCGTGCAACTGTTGAATTTCTTGTCTCTGTTAATTATTGTTGTGCCCTATTTCTTATTTAAGTTGATGACTTTTATATTCGGATTATACTCCCCCATAGTATGTTTCCTCTCCCTTTTAACTATTTAGTTTTGGTATCATTTCCTTTTATTGTATATATATATAGAACTGTACAGGTTGATTTGGTAGTCCTGTCTAGCGTCGTCACTACTTCGCCGGGATTAGGCCATGCACTTACCAGCACATGGGGTCGGTTGTGCTGATGCTACACTCTGTGCATCTTTTTGCATAGATCCAGGAGCAGCTTTTGGACAGCAGCAGTAGGATTACCCGGGAGCTGTCTTCAGTTCAGGGACTCACGAGGTCGCCTAGTTGGCGTTCGCAGGCCGAAGTCCCTTCTATGTTTAGTTTGTTTTCTTTGTTTCGAGACAAACAGTATGTGATATCATTTCAGACTTGTTTTTAGTACTCTATAGCAGTCCGTGAGCTAGTGACACCAGATTTTGGGTAGAGATTCGTCTTAAACTTCCGCATTTTGATTTCAGTTTTATAAGCTTAAAGTCTTCCGTTTTTTTTAATTGCTTTCGTATGTTTAAATTATTGAGAAATTATCAGAGAATGTTTACTGTTTGGCTGGCCTAGCTACATTAGTAGGCGCCATCACGATTCCTAATGGTGGGGATATCCGGGTCGTGACAATATTCAAGTCCAATGAATTGTGAAGAAGCTCTAGAAACCAAGTCCAAATTCTTTTTGTTTCTCTATTAACTACAGCCCAAACAAATGGATAAAAGGGATTCGTATTATCTTGCCCAACAACAACTAAAGATGTCCTTTAGCCTTCCCCTTTAAGAATGTACCATCCAGCCCAATAATGGTCTCAAGCCCTCTTTATACCCCATCTTCAATGCTTGAAAACAAATGTACATCATAAGTAATTTTCTTTTGCCTTGAAACAGTGCTTCTTTAGATAAATTGATAACCACATCACTTCCAGGTTTACTTTCCCTCAAAGCATTTGCATATGCTTCAAGCTTGTTGTAATCATCGGTGAAACTCCCTTCCAACTTCTCTAATATTATTCTCTTTGCCATTTTAAAATTTTTATTTACTAGCATTAAGTTGAAATGAATTCTTCAGGTTTGACCTTATTTCTTTCACCTTATACTTAGGGTTGTCTTGCAACTTCTTCTTGAAATAGTATACTATAGTGCTATATTCAACCCTATTGTTATCAAAATCAAGATTAAAATCATGTCTTGGGTTTAGTGTCTTCGCTCTACAGCCCTCTCTGTCCTTGTCACTGGATATAAGATATTTAAATGGGCAACCATGTACACACTTATATCTCACTCTAATTTTATCACTTTTCAACAACTCTAATTTCTTTTGATTAACCAATGAATAAAGGTTTATGAACTTTCTAGCTTTAGGAATATCCTTAAAAGACATGCATTTATGGATCTCTTTGTATTCATTGAGGTTTTCACTAAGATGTTTTTTTCTTTGTGCCTTAAATTATTCTAACTCTTCAGAGTCATAGGCCAACCATCAGAACCCGCTTCATCTTTACTACTACTATCATCAGTACCAACTAACACTGGAGATATATAAGCCTCAGTATGGTTGACAATATTTGAGACACAAATACTTTCTTCACACTCATCTACATCATAGACATTTAGTACCTTAAATTCCTCATAGACAAGGCATAAAAGGTGCCTAATCTCTATATCTCCTTCAACTTCATAATACTTACTAGATGGGTCAGTAATTATTAATTGTTATACCCATATATATCCTAACTGAAGAATGTATTAATCTGCTATATCTTTAAAAGACAACAAGTCACTTTATCTTTCCAAATGTGGACCAACTTCTTTGAATAGAATAGGTATGGTTCTGTAATCCAGTCACACCCATAATTGAAAACTAGGTCCATAAGAACCATCTACAAATATAAATAAGACAATATAAAAATTTATGACCATAAAGTAATACTTTATACAAAATGAAGCATGCTTGATAAAGAAATCAGAAGTCAAACAGTAAAGAATGAAAAAAAAAACAGTGATGGTTACTCTTCAATAAAGAATGCAGAACATTACAATAGAGAATGCATAGCATTACCATAAAATATTCTCAACTACCACTTTCCAATGTACTTAATCACATGCATAAAGGATATTGGGCGTCATTCAATCATACACGACCAAGAACACACAACTCAAAGCAATAACTTCATTATTTAAAAAACAAAATAATACCTCTATTGTAACCCTTACCAACAAATTAAATATATAAAATACCAGAAACATAAAAGCCTAATAGACCATTAGAAATAAAAAATTAAGGGGCCACCTCAAAAGATGCACATGCACAAGAAAATAATAATAAATCGACAAGCAACAGAGGTGTAGGAATCATGTCTAAGAAAAGACATATGTATATTTACCCGAAAGAATAGAATTTCGCACATTTTTCAACAAAATGAGCAGAAACACCACTTGATTTAGCTGAATCAACAAATTTTTGAAGAAAAAACTCACATTTTTTAATGTATCAAGTCTTAGATCCGAAGTTTTGTCACTACTGGAGACCCTAGATGGAATCAATCCCATTCTTTTTTTCTTTTTCTCAATTTTGATAATTTATTTATGTGTTTTTACGGTGATTTTTAGTATATTAACTTAGTTGATCGGGTTTATTTAGTCGGGCGGGGGAAGGGAATTGAGGAGAGTTGGGTTTATTTAGTCAAGTGGAGCGCCTTTGTCTTTCAGAGAGTGCACGTGTCCCAATTACTCAGTATTTATTTTATTCAAAAATTCTAAAGTAAAATTTTAACTTCAGTACAATTCAAGATATTTTTTTCCTGAAAAAATATATTGAAAATTAAAATTCAAAATGCACTAGGTAATTTGTAAAGAGAAAAATTTAGAGTTGCTACCTGGTGTCATTTTCACCTATTGTTTGGATAGGGAAATTCGCACAAATAGGATAATTTGAGGACATTGTTCCGGAAGAAATTCAAAAATAGCCAGATTTACAAGTGGTCGTTCAAAAATAGTCCAGTTTCAAAAGTTATCGAAATTTAGCCACTGTTTACGTAAAGATAAATCTAAACGAAAACACTGTTCAAAATTCGGAAAAATACTCCAGCATAATATATTGGAGTTCCAGTATACTATATTGGAACTCCAATCTAATATACCGGAGTTCTAGTATAATATACTGGTCCAGCATAATATAGTGGAGCAAGCAAAGTATATTGGTCCAGCATAATATGTTGGAAGTTCATACACAGGTGCACCGAACTCCAGTATATTATGCTGGATCGGTCTCTGTTGCAGCAAAATAGTGACTATCTTTCATTGACTTGGTAAACACTGACTATTTTTAAATGACCACTCCGAAAACTGGCTAGACCATGCTATTTTTACCATTGTTCCTTTCTGAAGGTTTAGAAAAATAGCCTACAAATAAAAAGAATTAAAAAGAGTACACTCGTTCAATTATTTTAAGTTTTGACAGATGGCCAAATCATGATATTAAAACGGTCACATATTTTGCATATGGCATATCTGGTATGTGTTAGTCAAAAATTATCACAAACTTTTACTGAATGTAACAAAAATGGTATTATCGTCATTATACCTATTTATTAAATTATTCACATATAATTTGATTATATTGTTCAACTGTTCACATATTTAGTACTGTATTCATTATACTAATTTTGTAAGTTGTTCATATATTTTGCTGGATGAGCAAATTTTATTTGTATTTTTCAATTGTTCATAATCTGCCGGCCGACGACCAAAATATTTTGCTATCTTCATTGTTAGATTGTTTATCAGTTTTACCGGATGGCCTAAACTTGTACTATATATTATTCATTACTGATGTAGGTAAATATCATGCAAAAACGTGAAATTAATAATGATAGAAGTCGATTAGTGAACAAATTATGTCGTTACCATACGCAAGATGTGAATCTTGCCTTCTAGATAGTACTAGTTTTAGGGTACGCATTTTGTACCTATATCAATAAATATATAATTTTTAAAAATTATGCAAATACTATTAAATAATGTTGTTTATTTAAAAAATACGAGTAACAATTAAATTTGATTTGTGGTTATAAAGATATGTGATTTAGTTCAATACCAATTAATACTAAAGAAATATAGAGTATAAATGAAAGAAATGGATGAATCAAACGAGTGTTACTTAAGCAGTTGACCTCGAGCTCAGTTACAGACCAAGAACAATAAAGTAAGAATAATAAAGTAAAATGACAGCTCTAATGAACAATAAGCGAGAAAAGTAGGATAGCATATTCTTTTCTAATGATTAGATGATGTTACAAATGATTGGGGTGCCCTTTATATAATAGGGAAACCCTAAATAAGGTACATTTCTATTTACAGTAAGGAATATTATTGGTACAATTGTCTAACCGCCTAGTACGGAATCGTATAATTCTATTCCGGGATTGGCGCCATGATCTTGGGGATGTGGCAGGAATCTCGCTCATTCTGTTAGAAATCCATAACGTCATTATTTCGAGGTCGAGTGTACTCGACTTCGGTATTCCTCGTACTCCTGTATTCGGGCATTGCATTCTATCTTCGAGCTCGAGTCTGATCCATCGGGCTCGAACTCGACCTTGCCTGAACTCAGGCTTGAGGCGACCCCTCGAGCCTATAGATCGAAGGCATACGATTTTGACCGTATACAGATAGTCCCCGTGTTTCTTAGAGTAGGTCGATAAGAAACGATTTGATCTTCGATGCTCCGACGCCTCGGTCCCAATGTCAATGTCATGATGCCAGCGACTGAAGTGACTGAAAGGTCGCTTTTGTGCAGTTCCCATAGTTATTAATTGGAGGCAGTTGACGGTCGGCTATTTGACTTCCCCAATACGCTTAAGTGACTTCTATAAATAGGCCAACTTCATAATTTTTGCAAACTTTATTTCTCTAATCATTTTCAAAATCTCATTAGGTCCTTCAACTTCTCTAAGTTCATCATTCTCTTTAATTTGTCCTTACTTTATCATCAACCCTTTCCCTTTGAATTTCTACATCGTACTGGCTAAAATATCTAAATACGTTCCCCAAAAAGAAAAATCCTCTTCATAATTGCGACCGGCCAGAAGTAAAACAGTGGTGCCACCTCGTATTGAGGAGTGTATTCCTCCGCCTTGTGAAACAACCTCCAATTTCAAAATCGATAAACCTATATCGACACCAGGCTGATGTGAGCTGTTTCTTGATACATTTGTTTGGTAACCAAAGATGAGCTCCAACAGGTGAAAAAAGACTGCAACTGGGAGAACAAAGATGTAGTGATCCCTTCCCCTGAAGAGGACATCATTACTCACAAAGCAGGATACTTAAGAGTGTACACCTACCCATTCACGTTGGGCCCTGTCAATCTATCTCTAGGTCCCATTGATCTGGTTATTCTTGATTTTTGCCAACAATACCAAGTGACGCTTGGCCAGATATATCATTCATTCAGGCGCATCGTCAATCTGATCAGATTCTTCTCGAAACAGGTTGAGGGAATTCCGTTTAACCTCGATCATCCGATTAGGCTATACAATCCTCATCTCTATCAAGGTGGCCTGATAAAGCTGCAATGCCGATCCACGAAATCTCTTTTCTCCAGCATCAACGAAGACAAAGATCGAGGGTTGATAAGCCTGTTTTTTCGAATTAGGACCTCCGATCTGATACCAGCTGAGAGGATGTCATTCCTCGAAGAATAGAATATGAAATGTAAGTACATATTTGTTGATAATGACTTTATGCCCTATTTTTCCTTTTCTTTCTTGACTTCATCTTTTTTCTCGATCTAACCCCTTTATGATGGTATAGCCGTTTCTTGATTTTCCAGTACGGTCCCAGACCTCGAAGGTTGGGTCCGGAAGCTGGTCTCTACTTCTTCGTACACGGAGCGCAAATGGCATGACTTGTACAAAGGTCGATGGGAAGCTAAAAACCATGGCGAGTCCCCTTTTTTGCTTATTTGTGTTTCTTAGAGAGATACTTACTTTGTCTTTATGCAGGCCTCAGAGACGTCGTTGCTATAAGGCCGCCCCCACCTGGTGAAGAAGACATCCCAAAGTCTTCCAAAGAAAAGAAAGAGGGGGTCGCCTGCAAATTCCCCTAAGCCAACGAAAAGCAAGGCTCAAAAGCCTAAGGCAGATATTGTGGCCCTATCTCCAGTAATGACCAAACGCCTTAGGGACGAGGGGAAGAGAGGGAGGAGGATGAATGCCTGTTGGTAGTTTAAAAAAGAGGAAGCACTGACGCTTCGAAGTCTGCCGAACCGATGATGGCTGATGCGGTTCATTCCAAGACTGAAGAAATCTTCAAGGGGAGCTCGAGAAAAGTCCCCAGGCCATCGGGAAGCAAAAGAACATCTCATATTAGAGGTCACTTGGAGGGTAAGACCGAGGGGCCAGGTCCTGAGGCCCTTCAAAGGGAAGATAATGCCCCGAGTGGAACCTTGGGGTAATTAACGTGGATAAATCGTCACCTGGCCCTGAGTTCTCCGAGGGGAAATTTTTAGATGCTTGGTACATGCGAACTCCTGATGTGGGGATGAGCCAGAAAGGGCACGATATCTTTCGAGAATGCCTTGTAGGGATCGAAGATGGTCCCGACCCGGATGTTTTTTTTATTTTTTATGAGGCCCAGCGGCTCTTTGAACAAGTATATTTTGCCCTTAGGATCACACCTACGTTTTATCCCTGTTGTTTTGAGTCTAACTTTTCCTTTTTGTAAAGGTTATGACGCTCCATTTAGGTTAACTGAAAAATCGAATTACTAGTACATGGATTCTTTATAGTGTATATATACTTACATTATATAGCTAAGGCCCAATTTTAAGTTTCATAAAAATCACCCATTCCTTAACAAATACTAGGCCCAAACCTAACTGCCTAAATCCAAATATGCTAGGGCCATCATCTCCTTTTCTTTTCCCATTCTTAATCTTTTTCCAAAGAACAAAGTAGGCTAGGGCTTTTCTTTCTCCCTTCTCTTCTCTCTATCAGAAATGTTCCTTCCTCCCCCCAATTACGCTAGGGCTCCTCCATTGTCGTCAAATTTCTTGTGCCAGTAAGCTTAATTTTTGTTATATTTCTCTAAAAAAAATTGTTTTCTATCCTCTACTCCTCGCCGATCTTCTCTTCTTCCTCTCATTTCAGTAAATTTTTTCTTTTTTTCTCTGCTAAAAAATAGTAGCTAAAGACTTAAAGGTGCATTCATCATGTATATTGTTGAAAGAAGTCTTGACTCTTGAATTTGATGTCCATTTTCTTGTAATATTTATTGGTTTCAGTGTTGTTGAGACTTGAGAGGTTCTAACTTGTTATTTGAACAAGAAAAGCTAAGGTCAATATGCAGAATATTCTGGTTTAACTATTTTGCATGGAATTTCACTGCATCTGTGGACTGTGTTTACTGGTAGATGGAAAAATTCTCGTTTAACTATTTGTTGGGTTCAGTGTTAGGTATTCAATTGTGTTCTTTAAGTAATGATTATATTTTATGTTAAAAACTGAAAAAACCATACTGGCTCACTGCTCGGTATTTTATTGCTCTACTTGTATTTATTTTTATAGATGGAAGAAAATGAAAGTAGGGTAAGTGAAACCTGCGAATGTGGGGGTTCAAATGATAGCATACCTAACACTGAAGGTCTCAGTCCAGACAGTCCTGATGAAGCTCCAAAGAAAAGGAAAGCGATGCAATCTAGATCTGATGCTTGGAACCATTTTGAAAAGTATAATGATTCCTAGTGGAGCTAAAAGAGCAAAATATAAGTACTGTCAAAAAACTTTTGCTGCTGCTATTCAATGAACAATCATACCACTAAGTGTCCCAAATGCCTCGTAGCATGGAAAATAGTCGAACACAAATAAGTTTTCTACCATCTTCAAATGGGAAAAATGAAGGGGTTCTTACCACATGGAAATTTGATCAAGCACTTAGTAGGAGAGATTTAGCTCAAATGATAATTTTGGATGAACTTTCATTTAGTTTTGTTGAAAAGGAAGGATTTAAGAAGTTTATAGGAGTCACAATGTCTCAATTTTCACTTCCATCTCGTAGAACATTGACAAGAGATTGTTATGAACTTTATTGTGAACAAAGACAAAGTTTGAAGAAGTCCTTCAATGAAGCACGTCCTATATTTGTCTTACAACAGATACTTGGACTTATATACAGAGAATAAACTATATGTGTCTTACTGCTCATTTTATTGATAGAGATTGGAAACTGCATAAAGGATAATAAACTTTTGTCCTATCTCTAGTCATAAGAGTGATGATAGGGCATCGATTATTACTAATTGCTTGATTGATTAGGGTTTGGAAAATGTATTTACTATAACGGTAGATAATGCTAGTTCCAATGATGTCACCGTAAGAGAAGTATCTAAACAATTGACTACTCCGGCAACTAATACAATGAATGGTAAATACCTGCATGTTAGATGTATGACTTACATACTTAATCTCATTGTACAAGATCAAGAGAGTTAGAAAAGCTGTGAGATACATAAGACAATCTCCCGCTAGGATTAGAAAGTTTAAAGAATGTTGGAAATCTCAAAAGTTAACTTTCAAGAGATCATTATGCTTAGATGTGTCTACTCGATGGAACTCTACATACATGATGTTAGACACATCACAACAATTTGAGCTTGCCTTTGACAAATATAGTTTCTTTGATACCGGAATGTTGCATTATCTTCGTACCTATATATGTGAAGATGGAACTAGTGCAGGTGATCTCACAAGTGCTGACTGAGATAATATGATAACAATGGCAAAAAAGATGGAAAAAAATTGCCAAGTATTGGAGTGAACCTGAAAAAATGAACAAGATGATCTTTATTGCATCAATTATGGATCCCCATAACAAGATTGAATATATTCCTTTTGCAATTGTGAGGATGTTTGGCGAAAAAGAAGGGAAACATTGATTTTAGAAGTAAAAAATTATATGGATTCTTTGTTTGATTATTATGTAAAGAAAAATTCAAAAGGAACATCATCTGCTTCATCTGGAAATACAACAACTATTATCAGTGGTTATGATAGCTTTTTGAAAAGAGGAACAATGAGAACGAAATTGGAATTTGAGAAACATAAGGAAGTGACATGAGGTTTAGGTACTAAATCATAGTTAGAAAGATATCTTACTGAAGATCTAAGCCTGAAACGGATGACTTTAAAATCTTAAAGTGGTGGAAAATCAATGAGCCTAGATTTCCTATTCTTGCGAAGATGGCTCGTGATGTGTTAGCCATTCCTATTTCAATTGTTGCATCTGAATGTGCATTCATCACGGGAAGTCGCATTCTTGACCTGTTCAAGAGTTCGTTGATGCCTAAACTAGTGCAATCTCTTATATGTCTTCAAGATTGGCTTAGAAATGAACCTATTCCTATTAAAGTTGAGGAAGACTTGGAGTATCTGGAACAACTGAAACTTGGTAATTATTTTGTGTTTTGCATTTATTATATTACAAACAGTTTACTTAACACTGATGCATGACAAAGTTTTCTTCAATATTTTCCTTAGATTTGGCTAACAGTTGCAAAAGATTCAACTATATTGACATATAGTTACAACATGTGGCATGTGTGGTAAGTTGATAGCCTTATGTATATTTGAAGATATAACATTGATATACTTTATTATAAATCAATTGTGTTTTTGACTTACAATTATCTCTTTTGTTGCAAAGATTTGATCATGGCGCCTAAATGGAAGTGATGCTGCAGTAAATAGACTTCACTTGTTTCATGCTACTTAATGTAGTTATTTATCTAATTTTGAGACTTCAGCAGCATGAAAACTTTCTAACTTTTGGATTACTCTTTTGGTTATGTAATATGCTTGTACTAAACAATGGCAGCAAAGTAGCATAGATTCTAAGTTTTTTGTTCTCTCATGGATGTAAACAGTGGCAGCAAAGCATTATAGCTCTTTTATTTTTTTGGTTATGCAATGTAGTGCTCTTTTCGTTGTAACTACTCCCTACTCCCTAGCTTATATTTGTTCTGTATGATTGTGGAATTTTGTATGGGCCAAGTAGAGTTGTAATTAGCAGCATCCTTTGGTTATGTTTGTTAGCAACATCAATTGTAACTTGTAAGGTCTTTTTTTATTAGGATGATTTGAGTAATAGGGAACTCATACCAGATTTGAGTAATAGGGAACTCATACCAGATTAAGAAATCAATCTTTAAACTGATGCAATAATTTTCTCCTTTTTTCGGTCATCTCATTTCCAGTTCAAAGAATCCAGACTTGGATTGTACTATGTAAAATTGGGCCTAGTGTAATAGTGTTTGTTATATACGGGATTAGCCTATAAATAGTTTATTATTATGTAAATAAAAGAACAGATTTACGACTTATCACATTCAAAAAGTCCAAAATTTTGGAAAAAAACCAACAATTAGTCCAGTTTTTACGCAGAAGAAGCCCAGCCCAATATGATAATTTTCAAACTGAAAATCAACCCTAAATAATTTGAACTGAAATTTAAAAACCGAACTTATTTCAGTTCGATTTTGGTTACTATATTTACAAAACCGAAAACCAAAAAATCAAACTGAATTTCTTCAAACCGAATCGAACCAATCGAATGCCCACCCCTAGATGAAGTAGCTAACACCCTAGCAAAGGAGATCTCTGCTTCGGCCAAACATAAGCTATCATGTGCATTTGACCATGCCAGATGACAATCCCGGAGAGAAACCTTCGAGGAGGTGCATGTTCGCGACGTCGATCTCTCAGCCAATATTGAAAAAGGCAAAGACTTTGGAAGAAGAGGTTGCCGCTTTGCTTTCTGATGACAAGGATTCAACCAGTGGCTCCAAGAGAGAAGGAGATGAAGATGAAGTCCCCGAGGATGAGGCTTCTGAAGGCGCGGCTCCCAAAGATACAGCTGCCAAAGATGTGGCCCCGGAGTAGTTTTAGGTTTTTTCATTTTGTTTTAGTATTTTTGTGCAAAGACCCCTCGTGGGTATTGTAAATGTATTTTGTAAACATCTCTATAAAGAATTCCTTTGCTTCATATTTGATTCCGCATTGTCTTTATTTTGTGAAAAAATTGAATACCTGACTCGGCTTGAAGTTCCTTATTTCAGAATCTCTTTTCTTTATGTGATTCCTCTAATTTTGGGTTCTTACTACCTTTAAAACTAGACTATGCTTGAAACCCTAACTTTTCAAAAGGTTTCTCATATGTTACTGTGAGACCCTTTACATGCTTCCGATACTCTATTTTTTCTTCATTATTGATTCAATGCGACTTGACCTACTTGAGTATTATGCTTCGAATGTTTGCTATCTACCGAACCTTGTGCTACTATTGTATGATATTTCTTTTGCCAATAGGTTTGGCCTCGCATGTCTAGTGTTTGTGCACTCTATTTATATGATGAGGTTCCTTCTTTGATTGATCTTCAATCTTGGGACTGATTTCAAACTTTTCTTTTGTGAACTTTAATTTTACTCGCCTGTTAAAGTTAATCGATTCCTGTTCTTATTTTGCTTTGCTGAATCTTTTCCAAAATAGGTATATTTCTGTACTTAGACTAGATTGATTACTTAATGTTTTTACTACTTCTTTTATGGCAATAATTAGTCTGCCTACAAACTGATTTTATTTTCTTATTTTGAATCTGTTACCCTCGTTAAACAAGTGATTTCTCAATTAAAGGGGAATCACTTGGTTAATTGATTATGACTGTTGATTATTTTCATATTTGTATTGAAACTTTACTTATTACCTTATTTCTCACATGTTTTCAAAAGGCTATAAATACCATGCACCCCCTTCTTTCAAACACACGAACACAAGGAAAAGACTTGAGTTCAGAACACACACTCCACTAAAACTCTCTCTCTTTTCTTTGTTACTACTTGTGTTTGCTGCCTTACCTAGCCGGTTGAGAGCCAAGGCTAGGCTGTGGTAAGCTTGCTCACTTTTCTTTCTACATTTGCATCTTTACTGGTATGTTCTAACTAATTTTTAGCATAAAAAACAACATGTTTCTTTACTATTTTCTTCACCCTTGCTTGTTTCCTGCTTGTGTTTAATCAAGTTCCATTATTAGGCATGCTGTAATTGTCGTGCCCCCTTTTTCCTTCGCGAAAATTGGGTTTATAATATTTGGAGGGACAACTCGTTCCTTTTGGGAACTGGGTTTGAATTTAAAGAGTCGCCACCTAATGATTAGGGTACATTAGGACACCAAAAGAGTTTGATTTGAACAACCAGAGATAGGGTAAGGGCTTGAAATTATTGTAAGGGGAAGGTATTAAGCACCCTTCAGAATTCACTAGTATGGTTCCCGGTCAGACAATTATTGTGAATTGAGATGCAATTAACATAGAGGCAAATAAGGCTCAAATAAGAGGGCATTTCAACACATAATGGTTTGAAGGTAAATAAAGTTTTAAAGACAAATTGGAAAAACTGATTTTAAAATAAAGGTTCACAATGCTGAAAGAGTAAAGAATAAAGGAAGCGGGGGGGGGGGGG
>MU694388.1:22726-87849 GCA_026770625.1 Nicotiana glauca | reverse complement strand
GGACCGCAGAAGCGGAAAATGGTCTGGACAGAATGTTTAAGTTTTGGAAATGGGACTTCGTTCCCATTTCCCATTTTTATCGATTTGGAGCTCGGTTTGGGCGATTTTTGGGAAGATTTTCTTGGAGAACAACGGGGTAAGTGTTCTTAACCCAATTTTGGTTGTATAACTCGAATCTATTACAAGTGTTGGTGTTTAATATGAGGGTTTTATTAAAAAGGGGTAGAAACCCCTCTTGGATAGAATCACTGATTTGAAGGTTGAAATGTTATGGGAATTTTGTAATTTTGGTATAGTTAGACTCGTGAGAGTACGAGGGTTCTGAAAATGTGAAAATTATTTGATTCCAAGACGTTGGATGGAGGGGCATTTTGGTCATTTTATCTATTTTCGCGCCCTAGCTCTAAATTTTATAGTGGAATCAGTTGTTTGCAATATTATTTACAATGTGTGATTTAATTTACTAGATTTGGGCCATTTGGAGTCGAGAACTCGTGGCAAGAACGTGTTTGCTAGTTGATGTTAGCCGGTTCGAGGTAAGTATCTTGCCTAACCTTGTGTGGGGGATTTCCTCTTAGGATTTGAGTCTTCTATATTGATTGTATTCCTTGCACGCGAGGTGACGAGTGCATGTTCGGATTTAATTGTGGTAAATTGATCCTTTAGGCTCCTAGATCCTTGTAATCACCGAATATGAAGTTGTACTCGAGCCGATTGGCGAAAATCCTGTTTTACCTAAGTTGTTAACATTTAACTTTCTTTCTTAATTGCTTTATATTACTTGAAGCCTATTACTTGTGTTAGATTAGGAAAGCATGTCTACTTGATATAATTGCCTAATTGCTAAGTTGTTTAATCGTACTACGTGAGGCATGCTAGGCTAGTTCTATCTGCTACTCCGTTGTTCGTATTTATCCTTTTGTTTGTTTCTGGCTGTGATAGCACTTTTATTTTGGGACTACGGGACGGTATCCCGGGAGACCCATTGGACAGTTGAGGAGAGGGATACAGGACGGTATCCTGGGAGACCCTCATTAGTATTTGAGATTGAGTGGTGTTTACCCTGTGTTTCTGTTTTATCCTGGTAGTTATTATCGTTTCTTTGATTTGCCTTATTACACTGCTGCATTTATTATTCTTGTCAGATTTCCACCCTGTTAAATTATTGATATTGTGATGCACGAGGTTTCTGCTGTGCGGTTGTTGATATTGTGATGCACGAGGTTTCTGCCGTGCGGTTGTTGATATTGTGATGCACGAGTTTTCTGCCGTGCGGCTGTTGATATTGTGATGCATGAGGTTTCTGCCGTGCGGTTGTTGATATTGTGATACACGAGGTTTCTGCCGTGCGGTTGTTGATATTGCGATGCACGAGGTTTCTGTCGTGCGGTTGTTGTTGAGAGGTTGCACGAGGTCTTTGCCGTGCTATTGTTGTTATTGATGTTTTGCACATGCAGCGTAATAAGGCGGGATATGTTATATGCTTATGTGTGGGTTGCGCATGTGGCGGAATAAGGTGGGACATTGTTATGCACGTGTGGCGAAATAAGGCGGTGCCTATTATATTATCTATTGCACACATGGCGAAATAAGGTGGGCTATGTCGGGGATTGATTGTATAGAGTTGTGATGGCCTGTTGAGGCATTTCTATTTGTTTCTATTGTGATTGTGGATTGTTTATCTGTATGAACGTTACCGCTTGGGAGTTGTGAGGGAACATCGTACGTGCGGTCCGTCCTCCTTTTTCATGTTTGTTGGTTGATAGAATTTTTGTTAGAAACATTTGTACAAGCATACCAGTAGCTGAGTACTCCTATTAGAGGTAAATTCCTCCTGACTTTTCTAAGGGTGGTGGTACGCCTCGCTTATCCATTATATTTGGGAGAGTGGCCCTAGTTAGCCAGTTAGTTGTCGGTATGACCATGAGATTGATGGGGCACAGGATGCCAATTGTTAGATTTCAGATGCTAGGTCTTCGCGAATTGTGGTTAGTCAGA
This sequence comes from Nicotiana glauca, assembly GCA_026770625.1. Taxonomy (NCBI): domain Eukaryota; kingdom Viridiplantae; phylum Streptophyta; class Magnoliopsida; order Solanales; family Solanaceae; genus Nicotiana; species Nicotiana glauca. The sequence continues at coordinate 85,851 of MU694388.1, read as the reverse complement.
GACTTGGTGAAATTGTGGAAAGAATGGGATAAGACCTTCTGTGAACATCATTGTATGATAGGAATTATTTACTTGTTTCTTTTCTTTGCTGTGTTGTGACCTTAGGATTTGGGTTGTGATTTTGCCGTCGTTTTGTATCATCGTTTATTATATTCTTGTTGTTAATTGTTGTATTTATCCCTTATTGTGAATTGTAGCATTTTTTTGGTCGTTCACGCATTCTTTACATATTCATATGTCATTACCATTGTTCCTATGATTATACTATTTATCAACCGGTAGGTGCCTTGACTGTTACTCGTCACTACTCCATCGAGGTTAGTCTTGGTACTTACTGGGCACTGCTGTGGTGTGCTCATACTACTCTTCTACACATTTTGTTGTGCAGATACAGGTACTCCCATTCAGTTCTGTCAGCCTTGGAGGGTGGCGTATCGGTAGAGATTTCGAGGTATATCTGCTGCATCCGCAGACCGAGGAGTCCCTTTCCAGCTTTTCTGTAATAAGTATAGTACTTCCAGTATTTTCTCCTTTGTATAGATATTCTTGAGTCAGAGCCTCTTATGTAATCCCTTAGCTTGTGATTTGTGAGTTTCCGGGTTTTGAGAAGTTTTGTTAGCTTTGAGGATTGTTGTGGTATGTGCCGAGCGGCACCTTAAACCCTGTTTATTTTTCCAGTTTAGTTTTATTTAATTTTATCCGCAAATTTGGTTTATCTTCCGCATTGTTAGGCTTACCTAGTCATAGGGACTAGGTGCCATCACGACATATTCATGGAGGGTGAACTGGGGTCGTGACAACAGGTAAGTCACATAGCAAATAATTGGAAACCCAAAATCTAGGGTTTTCACCATCAATCGAGTATAGAGATGAAAAACAAGTAAATCAGATAGAACACTAACAAAATAAATTTAGAAAATCTCAAAAAGGAACTAAGACCTTCAACATGCACATTCGAGTAGAAGAACAACATAAAGACACACATTAAAAATTAGAGAAAGCTTTGAAAATAACTTAACAAAACCCTAAATCGGAAAAGATAAAGGTTCCGAAGGTAAAGTTTTGAAAGAAACCTTGAGAAAACATTTAGAAGTTCAGAGAAAACACATATCTAAAACGGATCTTAAAAGAATCGGAAGAACCTCGAAGGTTAGGGTTTCAGAAGAACCCAGATGGCGAGAAAGGCTTGGAAAGTCATTGATCTGAGCAGGAGAAGCCAAGAGTCAGGCTTGAATAGCCATGGCTGGCTGGAACAAGGTCAAAGATAGCCAGAAACAGCAATAGAACTAAAAGGATCCGAGGTTTGGACCAAGATTCTTCAAGGCCTGGCCTTCAATCTATGATAATCGAGCATGTATGAGTCATAAGAGGCAGGTACAGACCTTCAATGGCTTTGGAGGCCATGGATTTGGTCAATTTTGGGGTGGTGATTAAAGGCAGCGGCTAGGGTTTGAGAGAGAGTTTGAGAGAGAATTGGGAGACGGGGGATTCAAAGGCGGCTACAGGTGAGAAATGATTAGGTTTAGGGGTTAGTTCATGTTAAAAAAGGAAGGGGCAAATGTGAGTCGTTGATCTAGGTGATCAACGGCTGGGATTAAAAGGGAAATCCAGACAGGTTATTTAAAAGGGTCGTGGGTCGGGTAGATTAGGATTTGGGTCAAGGTAATTGGGCCTCAGGCTGGATTTAATTGTGGTGCCAAATCCGGCCAAAATTGAAATGAAAAATGGGCTAACATTTAAATAGCCACTTTTTCCTTATTTATTTTATAAAAATAGTAAAATAATTTTTTGGAAATAAATTAAAAGTAATAAAAATGATTAATAATACATAATTATTAATTAAAAATATCGAAGTTAATTTTATAAATACAAACACAATTAAATCTTAAAAGAGGCTAATATTGCAATTATATGTAATTTAGCTTTTAAAAATACTAAAACAATTTATAAAAATATGAAAAAATTATGTTAGCAATATTTTAGCATAAATATAAGAATCCAATAAATGAATCACCAAAATGATAACTTTGGGGATAATTATTGGATTTTCCTTGATCAAATAGGGCAATAAATTGATTTAAAAATCTTTAAAAATTAAAAAAAAAAATAAAACCTTGGGACATGCTTATATATATGCATATACAGGCTATTTTGAAAGTATTTTGCATATTAAAAATATACAAAAAAAAATTGGGTATCAACAATAATCTGCCCTTTCTATTCTGAATTAATGCTTTATTATGTATGAACTCTGTCAGTCACTTATCATAACTTATGAATCCTAAACCCTCATATCTCCTATGTGTTTGATATCTTTTGGTTGGTTTGGGGCATGTCAGATCCCAAACGCACACGCAAGTATACGTGATTGATAAGTAATATAATGATAAGTTGAGTGTTGAACTCACAGAGACTTGTATAAACTACTCACTAAATCACTAAAATTGTTATTCAATCTAGCTAAAATCAAAGTCCAATAAGATGATTATATTATTCTACGATTTTAAATAATAACTAAATTATCAAGTAACGAATTGATTGTTGTGTATTCAGTAGAGACAAGTATTCCAGGGTTGTGATCGATTCACTATACGTATTGTGTTCTAATTAACTCTCCCTTTCATATAATTCACTCATGGTTGCTAATTAATCGATAAATGCTCTCATAGCCCTCTCCCGAAGTACTACTAACCTATTCCCAATAGATTAACGCCTATATTCCTATGAAATCAATCTATTAAGAACACATTAAGATTATGATATTTAATTAAGCACGGTGACTAGGTATATTCCTATCCTAACCACAAATCCGCTCCCCTTAAGGGTTAAGATCATGCTCTCTTCAATTCTTCTCTAATCTAAACACGGCTTTCCCAAGCATAGTATAGATAGTAAATAGAACCTAACTGCTGGCCAGACAATTTATCAATTAAAGACAGAATTGAAGAAACAACCATATATTGGTGAATTATAATCAAGGTCAAGCTAATACCAAACAACAATATTCATGGCTCAATCACAACCCCATAACAATGGGTGTTTAGCCACTCATGAAGTAATTAAACAAGTTCATAAGTTTTGATTAATGAAAATACTGGAAAAGATGAAGAATTTTGAGTTGTTCGTGCTTCTCAACGTTTCTAGCGTGTTTTTTTGCTCCAAAATCCGTATCCCTCTTCAAAATAGGTTTTAGAATGGCTTTTATACGTGTTGGATATGTTTAGGGCCGACTAAATCGAGTCCCGGGCAAACTAGGAAGAATTTTCACGTAACCGGCGCCCAGCCCGGTGCCAGGTGCCTCCCTAGCGCCCAGAAAAATTCCATACTGTTTTCTGTGCCACAGGTGGCGCCAGGTGCTGCCTGTGGCGCCCAAACTGGCCAATTTTCTGATCTTGTCCGTTTTAGCTTCAATTCTTGCACGCTTTGTCTCCACTTGCTCCCGAATCATTCCTACAAGGAAAAACACTTCAAATTAATATAATTCATAGCATTTTAGCATCCCAAATTCACGAAACAAGAATAAAATATGAGGCGATATACATAAAATATATATATACTTTAAGCCAAACATCAACACCCCACACTTAGACTCTTGCTCATCCTCGAGCAATTGGACAATCTAATGAACTCCCAACTACGTACAAAGTTCAATCATAGAGAACATCCTAACCTTTAACCACACACCATACCCTTGACCACGATCAATACCGGCACACAAGCATGAACACACCGAAAATTCACATTCTTCCCGTTTAAGCATACCCAAGTATAATATTTCAATTCAATAAATTCCAACAACCTATTCGTCACCACCCAACTTCAAAAATCGACTTGCAACCACTAAGAACCCTCAATTCATGCACTTACCCAACAAGAAAGTTTACAACATTACCAATCCTCCATGAGATCATGTGCCCTCACTACAAACGAAAGAATGAGTATAAATTGGTCCACACATTCAAATATACTTTTGAATATAAATTAAGGACATCACACAATTGAACAAAATCCACTCACCCTCACAAAGAATTCATATGCATCACGTGGTCGTACCATAAGCTTGCCCGTAGTGTATATCTCCACTAATTTAAGCTAGCCAAATCTAGGATCAATTAGGACTTTTAGGTTGTAATGTAGGCTAAGGGACAAGTAGGATATAATTAGGAATAATGGCTAACCCTCCTAAGCACTTTAGTACACTATATTCACAATTCAAGTACATATTCTTCTCAACCAAATCACTTGACATATACAACATAGCCCTCTTTTTAATTAAACACTTCTCTACTTTTCACTAGCACAAATCAATAAGAATTGGAGGTGTTTTATGTTTTTACATACTTTCACTATCATTTTTTTTCTTTAAATTTTTCTTTCTTTTTTTTTCTTTCTTTTTCACACACTCCATACAATAACGTTCATCGGCTAGTGATCTTAGCGACTAAGTGCTTTAGGAGGTAAAGGTTCAATCAATATCAAATTAAGAACAAAAAAGGGGTATGTCTTGTAATGTGGGTGCCAAAAAAGAGGTCTATAGGCTCAAAGGGGTTAGCAACGGAAAATTTTACTTTTATGTGACAAGAACATCCATGATCAAGCAAGAAAATGCCTACGTCATCTCCTAAATTAGCACAACTTACAATTTCGCTTCAATTAACACACATGGCAAGTTCTAGACTACACAGGATGGCATAGAAAATCACAAATCCTCACACACTCGATGCACATGACTCAATCAGGACGGTTCTGTTCAATTCTCACGTCAAACAAGCACACATAATAAAGAAAATTAAGCAACATTGCACTATGCAGCCTACAAGTCAAAAATCTGAGAACATACGTCACAAAATAGGCTATTTACTTTACTTAAGCTTCACAATTCAAACCAAGTACACGGGAAAACAAAATGTATGTCATAGCCTAATGTGCCAGCATCAACCGTGTCAATGAGTATCTCAGAACGACTCAGTATCTTCCTAACCTACTCCTACAAAGAAATTAAAATGCCCAGTTCGAGCTACATCCTTGGAAAAGAACCGGTGCCTAAAGAAAAACCAAGGAATACTACCTAACTATCCTAGAAAAAATAGAAAAAAAATATAAAGGAAAACAAAAATCTTTATGGTGTTTTTGAATCGGACTCTTATCCCTCAAGAAAATTGTCCAAAAGATCCATCGCCGGGAAAAGTCCGAGCTTTTTCAAATATTTTTTTCTTTTTTCTTTTCGTATTTTTATGCTTTTTTTCCAACTAAAGCAACAACTAATACTAAACTAGACTGACTGCACTAGCACTACTGAAAGGCACAAAACAAAACAGGTTTTTAATACAAAATATACAACATACAATATAAGTAGTATTCCTCCCACCCCACACTTGAACTATGCATAGCCCTCGATGCAAGTAAAAATGAAATACGGAGTAGGGTGAAAAGAAAACTTCCTATCAATCAGAGTCCACTCCCCCCAGCAGTGTTGGGGCCATCTGCAGCCAGTCTGAAAGGCACCAAAGTCATAGGCCCTGTAGCACAATTTCCATCCTCATCCTCAGTATCTGAGCCTTTGGGAGAGTTGATGTCCTCAGATGAGTGAACGGGGCTGCCAGGTGCAATCCCCAACATCTCCTTTGACGCACTGGACAAGCCATCGCGCAAATGTGTGCGCTTCGCGTCTGTAATGCCAGCCCCTCATAAGCAGGTTCAATGAGTTATAAATGTACCTGTTGAAGTTTTCTTCTCGCTCCAACCGAGCAGCGGGGGTGAGTTTGGACGTTGTCTCCACCACAGATGTGATGTCTATAAGCTACCTCGTTAAGTAGATTTCCAAAGAAGAACCGCCGAGTCTGTCGCCCAAATCTCGTGCGCTCCATCTCATTGAGCATGATTTCAGCTACATTAATAGGTCAGTCGGTCATCAAGGAGAAAATAAGACACACTTGAGCTCGAGTGCAATCACTGCTATGCTCCGCCGACATTAATCTCGCTTGCACAAAGTTCTGCCACACTTTGGTAGCGTTGTTGAAGTCTGCGTGGACCATGGAGAGGTGTTTTGTGGTGCCCTGCTTCCTTATCCACTTGGCATTAGAATCTACACATAAAGAGTGTGACGTATGAGCTTATATTTCGACCTGTCGATCAAGCGTTGGAGTTTCTTAGGGTCGGCATTCTCAACCCCCAAATAGTCACACAAATACTCCCTGCCCAGTGGCACATCTTTTCCTCTTACACGTGCAATACACCATTTGTAATTCCAATTAGCATACAACTCCTGAACCATGCTCAGGTTGGCATGCCCAGGGCATTCCAAGAACTTGTCCATCTTTAGAGCTCGCAGCCTTTCAAGTATCTCCGGGAATTTCCTCCCTAAGGCTTCTATGTTAATCCCCATCTCAGAGATGTACCGACCAGATGGCACGAAGTCCCTGTGCCATGCAATAGCCTCATCATGGACCAATTCCAAACGCGGTCTTGGCCTTAAGGGCACTTGCTGAGATCCTTCGATGACCTGCTTGACTTTGGGGTGCCATGAAGATTTTTCACCTTGCTTTTTCTTCTTAGGCACAGGAGAAGTGGTGGAGGGCTTCCCAATGCTTTTGCCTTTGCTAGTGCTATCATGAGCCATAGTCTCCTGCAATACAAGTAAACATGAATGTGAGAATGGGTCAAGAAATATGCCCAAGGTTGTCGTGCAGGTCATGAAATGACCCCACACTTAAAACCGAAGGCACAAGTGCAAGTATTGCACCTCAAAGATATGGATACTCAAGACTTTCCCATGCTACACAATAATGAGTGATCATGGCAACGTGAACTCTCAATAAGGTAAGCAAAAGGCATATGGGATGCACCTTTCACAAATACTAGACTATAATAAATTAGGCTAACTTAGAAGATTCTACAACATACAACATACAAAAGCAATGGTGTAAGAACATGTTCTTCATCAAAACCACATCCCCTAGCATGTAAAAGTATCCCTATACACCCTACACTTAGCCCGAATGCATACACAATTTCATCTGGTTGCTCAGACTTCACCAGACACCAAAAATCCTCTTTCAAGCATTTAAACAAACAGAATATGGGCATGAAGTGTGTTCATAGAATTCAACAATGGTGGAACATGGCACCCTCCCGATTTTTAACGAAGTAGAGGGAATTTTAGTTTACTACTCCGTATACACATCAAATACACAATTTTCGACAGCACCCACCATAAAAGGTTTCATAAGAACTACATGGGGAAAACTATGGGGAATTTGGGGCTCTTGGGAATAGGATTATTTGCTATCTACTAGTTAATACACACAACAAATAGATGAGAAAAAGAAGAGCATACCTGTAGACTTGGAGAAAGTTAGCAAGAGAGAAGGAAATTTTTTTTGGAGAAAATTAGCGTAAAGAAGAAAGAAACGTGGGCAGAAGCAGTAGCGTGGATTTTGGATTTTTGCTGCTTTAAGATTTTTGTATGTTTGGTTTGTTTGTGTTTGGGTGGGTTTGGGAAAGGGTATGAGTGTTAGTATTAGTATAAATGGGCAAGTGGGTTGGGTTAAATGGGTATGATTGTAGAATACAATAGAAACGAAATAAAAAAAATTAAAAAAAAAATTACCTGGCAGCCCCCCCAGTTCGGTGCCTGGCGCTGGGATTAAAATGCCACTATTTGGGCGCTGACCTGGGCGTTGTGCACGCGAATTTTTTTATTTTTTATTTTGAATAAACATCCCGATCCCCCGAGCCTTATATATACCCAATTTACATGTCATACACCATTACATCTAAAATTTCTACACCTACAAAGAAAATGCAATACTCTACCTATTTTAAAAGAAAAATTAAGAAGTTAAGCTAGGAAAGCAATAAAAATTGGGTTGCCTCCCAACAAGCGCCTGATTTAACGTCGCGACACGACGCAGAGTCTTGCTTACTCATCAGTGAGTACAACCTTGGTCTTTTCACGATTAATCATTCCTCCCCAACAATGCTTGACTCTATGACCATTCACCAAGAATTTCCTCTCACCATTTAAAGCTCGCAGCTCGATTGCACCATAAGGAGTGACTCTCACCACCTCAAAAGGACCTGACCATCTCGACTTTAGTCTCCCAGGGAACCGTTGTAGTCTAGAATTGAATAACAATACCTGTTGGCTTGGCTCAAAGTGACGTGGCTTGATATGCTTGTCATGCCATCGTTTTGTCTTTTCTTTATATAGCTTGGCATTTTCATAAGAGTGCAGCCTGAACTCATCTAACTCATTCAACTGCATAAGTCTTTTCTCACCTGCAGCTTCAAGGTCCATGTTCAGCTTCTTAATGGCCCAGTATGCTTTGTGTTCAAGCTCAACGGGCAAGTGGCATGCCTTCCCATAAACCAGCTTGTAAGGAGACACTCTAATTAGCGTTTTATATGCAGTCATATACGCCCATAGCGCATCATCCAACTTTGCAGCCCAATCCTTCCTATTCACACTCACTGTCTTCTCTAATATTTTCTTGATTTCTCTATTTGACACCTCAGCTTGCCCACTTGTCTGCAGATGATATGTTGTAGCAACTCTGTGGCGAACTCCATATTTAGCAAGAAAGTTATTCAATAATCGATTGCAAAAATGAGTCCCTTCATCACTGATTAAGGCCCAGTGGAGTCCTAAATCTCGAGAATATGTTCTTTTTCACAAAAACAGCTACCACCATGGCATCATTCGTTGGCAAAACAATTGCCTCCACCCATTTTGACACGTAGTCGACGGCTAGCAAAATGTATTTATTTCCTCTGGATGGTGGAAATGGCCCCATAAAATCTATCCCCCACACATAAAAAAGCTCAACTTCTATAATATTATTTAAAGGCATCTCATTCTTCCTTGTGATTGTTCCCGTTTTCTGACATTGGTCACACTTCTTAACGAATGCATGGGCATCCTTGAATAAAGTTGGCCAAAACAGACCGGATTGTAACACCTTTGAAGCTGTTCTATCTCCTCTATGATGGCCCTCATAAGGTGATGCGTGACAATCATACAACACTAATTCCACCTTTTTTTCAGGAATGCATCTCCTCATTAACTGATCAGAACATTGCTTGAGCAAGTAGGGCTCATCCCAGTAATAGAAGTTCATATCATGTAAAAACTTCTTTCTAGCTTCAGATTGGATTTCGGGAGGAAGTACCCCACTCAAAAGATAATTCACATAGTCTGCGTACCATGGGGGAGGGTCAAGGGTTATAGCAAAAAGTTGCTCATCGGGAAATGTTTCTTTAGTTTGGCCACCCTCCTCCACGTGATCGTGATTTTCCAACCTTCATAGGTGGTCAACTACTTGGTTCTCTATTCCATTTCGATCTCATATTTCTACATCAAATTCCTGCAGCAATAAAACTCAGGGCATCAATCTAGCCTCAGATTCCTTTTTTGTAAACAAATACCTGATTGCTGCATGATCCGTATGGACTATGACTTTTGTTCCCACCAAGTATGCTCGGAATTTCTCAAAGGCCCACACAACGGCTAACAACTCCTTCTCAGTGGTGGTGTACAGTTGTGCATCATCAAGAGTCTTACTCGCATAGTCGATGGAATGAAACACCTTGTCCTTCCTCTGGCCTAGCACTGCCCCAATAGCAAGGTCACTCGCATCACACATAAGTTCAAATGGTATAGACCGATCAGGTGCCACAATAATAGGAGCAGTCACCAACTTCTTTTTAAGTTCCTCAAATGCATTGAGGCAAGCATCATCAAAGTTGAAAGTTACATTTTTTTCAAGCAGCCTGCACAAAGGAGTAGCTATTTTTAAAAAATCTTTAATAAAGTGCCTATAGAAACCTGCGTGTCCCAAGAAACTCCAGACACCCTTCACTGAAATAGGTGGAGTTAATTTTTCAACCGCCTCCATCTTCACCTTATCAACTTCAATGCTGCTCCTAGATACTCCGAGACCCAACACGATGCCTTCATGTACCATAAAATGGCACTTTTCCCAATTTAGGACCAGATTTGTTTCTTCACAACGGGCTAGCACCTTGCTTAAATTCCTCAAGCAATCATTATAAGAAGACCCAAAAATTAAAAAATCATCCATAAACACTTCCACGAATTTTTCCACCATGTCGGTGAAAATAGCCATCATACACCTCTGGAAAGTGGCTGGTGCATTACAAAGACCAAATGGCATGTGCTTGAAGGCAAAAGTGCCATAAGGACAAGTAAAAATAGTCTTCTCCTGATCTTCTGGGCATCTGACAATCTGATTGTATCCTGAATACCCATCAAGGAAGTAGTAATATTCATGCCCAGCTAACCTGTCTAGCATTTGGTCGATGAATGGGAGTGGGAAGTGATCCTTGCGAGTTGCCTTATTGAGCCTTCTATAATCAATGTAGACTCTCCATCCCATAACCGTCCAAGTGGGGATTAGCTCATTCTTCTCGTTCTCAACTACAGTCATTCTTCCCTTTTTGGGCACACATTGAACCGGGCTTACCCAGTTGCTATCAAAAATGGGAAAAATGATACCTGCGTCGAGCAACTTGATTACTTCCTTTTTCACCACCTCTTTCATAATGGGATTTAATCTCATTTGCTGTTCTACACTGGGGCGATGTCCGTCCTCCAGAAAGATTTTATGCATGCAAAACGATGGACTAATACCCTTGATGTCAGCTATAGTCCACCCAATGGCCTTTTTATGCTCGCAGAGGACTCTAAGCAATTTTTCTTTTTGAGTGCTAGTCAAGCTAGATGAAATAATCACGGGCAGTGTCTATGAGTTCCCCAAATAAGCATAGCGCAGATGCGCTGGAAGTGGCTTGAGTTCTAGCTGTGGAGCTTCTTCAATAGATGGCCTGGGGAGGGTCAGAGTGACAGGCATGTCCAGTTCTTCAAATTTTCTAACCCCATGTACATAAATGTAGGACATATCCAGCACTTGCTCAATTTCTCCTATCCTTTCATCTTCACTATTTTCTACGTCCCCAATCAACACTCGTTCAACAAGATCTGCAGGGCTCATATAAGGTACTAACGATGTGGCCTTACTTTCCACCACAGAGATCATAGATAACTCTTCATAATGGGCTGGTAACTTGAGTGCTCTATAAACATCGAATACCTCCACTCGATCACCTACTCTCATTGTCATCTTTCCTTTGCAGACATCAATAATAGCTCGGCCCGTGGCCAAGAATGGACGCCCTAAAATAAATGGGACTTCCTGATCAGGCTCATAATCCAGGATGATAAAATCAGCTGGGAATATGAAAGAACACACTTAAACTAGCACATCTTCAATCACTCCCTCAGGATGAGCAAGGGAGCGATCAACTAACTGTAAGATAACTGTCGTTGGACGTGGTTCACCCAACCCCAACTGTCTGAACACGGATAGCAACATCAAATTGATGTTCGCTCCAAGATCACATAAAGCTCACCCAATAGCATGTTTACCAAATGAGATTTGGATAGTGAAACTACATGGATCCTTCAATTTCTGTGGTAACTTGCCTTGAATTCTGGAACTGCACTCCTCAGCGAGTGCCACAGTCTCGAACTTGGTCAGCCTCCTTTTATTCGCCACAATGTCCTTGATGTACTTTGCATATTTGGGTACTTCTTGTAAGATGTCAACCAATGAATATTAATTTGTACCTACTTCAAGATATTAAGAAACTTTTAGATGCGGCATTATCTCATAATTTCTGCAGTCTTTGAGGGAATAGAGGTGGTGGCCTTGCAATCAATCGTGGGAGTTGCTCAGCCACCGCCTCTCCAGCTAGCTTCTCTGGCTCATTAGCTTTCTTTGATGTTGACTCAATAGTGTTTGGCTTCTCATTAAAATTCACATGTTTCCTCTTTTTAGACAGAACTTCCTCTAGTTGTCTCCCATTCTTCAATGACATGGCATTAAGGGCCGTCCTAGGATTTGCTTCAGTGTCACTTGGAAGAGCTCCAGTTGGTCTAGTGTTTTGAGCACTAGCAAGCTGTCTCATTTGACGCTCCAAATTTCTCATTGTTGTGGCGAGGGCTTGTTGTTCAGCCATCATTTATTTGAACATGTCTTCAAGGTGACTTGTGGGACTTGCTTGTTGTTCAACCTGAGGTGGTCTATACTGCTGTTGCGGTGCTCGAGGCCTGTAGTGATTCTGAGTGCCCTGGTTTCCACCCCAAGAGAAGTTTGGGTGGTTCCTCCAGTTGGGATTGTAAGTGTTCCCATATTGATTTGTTTGTCCCCTATTTGAATTACCCACAAAGCAGACAGGCTATGGGTTTGCGGGGCATATGTCGCTCGTGTGCCCCTCTCCACATATTTCACAAAAAGCTTGAACTTGTTGTATCGGTTGTATTTGTTGCTTGTTAATACTCAAGTTCATCTGGTTGACTTGGTTGGTCAGTGCAGCAATCTGCTCTGATAATGGCAAGACGACATTTAACTCAAGTACCCCTGCAGACTTTTGCACTGTGTGTCTGCCCATCTCTCTTTACCAATCTGGATTGCTCTTGAAGAATTTGTTTAATAATGCATATATCTCGTCAAAGATTTTCTCCAACACTTGAGCCCCAATTGCAACATCTACCACGATCTTTGTTTCAGAATGTAGCCCTTCTATGAAAGTGTGAGCTAACACTTTATTCGTCTGATTATGATGAGGACAGTCTCTGAGTAGCCCATTGAACCTTTCACAAGCTGAGTATAAAGATTCTCCCACTTTCTATTTGAAGGCCACTATTTCACTTCTGATATTTGCAGTTTTCCTTGAAGGAAAGAACCTTGCCAGAAATGTTTTTGCCAAATCATTCCATAAAGTAATGGAATTAGCTGGTTCTGCCTTTAGCCATCTCTTAGCCTCGCCCAATAGAGAATGGAAAAAGTGTGAACCTCACAAAATCTGGAATGACCCCGTTAGTGATATAAGTATCACTAATCTCCAAGAAGTTCAGAATATGCTACTGTGGATCCTCATGTGGAAGACCCATAAATTGCCCGTTTGCATGAAGCAGCTGGATCATGTTCTGTTTCAGCTCAAAGTGTCCAGTGATCCTGGGCTTTACTATACTGGAGGTGACATTAGCAATGCTGGGCATCACCACCTCCTGAACAGCAATGGGTTGCTCCTCTGCCATGTCCATAGGAAATTGAACAAGTACCTGAATATTATTCGTGTCCCTTGCTTCCCTCAACCTCCTGTGAAATGTTCTCTCAGGTTCAGGATCAAAGCCTTGAAGTCGGTATTGGCTTCTGACCCTACGTATTCAATCAAAGTTCCTGAGATCCGAGCAACAATCAAGTAACGTTAGACTAGATGAAATAAGCAATTACAGCAAAAACTAGCAGGTAGCTAATATTCAAGTCCCTGGCAACGGCGACAAAAACTTGTTGCTCCCAAACGCACACGCAAGTATACGTGGTCGACAAGTAATATAATGATAAGTTGAGTGTCGAACCCACAGAGACTTGTATAAACTACTCACTAAATCACTAAAATTGTTATTCAATCCTGCTAAAATCAAAGTCCAATAAGATAATTATATTATATTACGATTCTAACTAATAACTAAATTATCAAGTAACGAATTGATTGTTGCGGATTCAGTAGAGACAAGTATTCCAGGGTTGTGAACGATTCACCATTCGTATTGTGTTCTAATTAACTCTCCCTTTCATATAATTCACTCATGGTTGCTAATTAATCGATAAATGCTCTCATAGCCCTCTCCCGAAGTACTACTAACCTATTCCCAATAGATTAACGCCTATATTCCTATGAAATCAATCTATTAAGAACACATTAAGATTATGATATTTAATTAAGCACGGTGACTAGGTATATTCCTATCCTAACCACAAATCCGCTCCCCTTAAGGGTTAAGATCATGCTCTCTTCAATTCTTCTCTAATCTAAACACGGCTTTCCGAAGCATAGCATAGATAGTAAATAGAACCTAACTGCTGGCCAGAAAATTAAGCAATTAAACATAGATTTGAAGAAATAACCATATATTGGTGAATTATAATCAAGGTAAAGCTAGTATCAAACAACAATATTCATGGCTAAATCACAACCCCAGAACAATGGGTGTTTAGCCACTCATGAAGTAATCAAACAAGTTCATAAGTTTTGATTAATGAAAATACTGGAGAAGATGAAGAATTCCAAGTTGTTCTTGATTCTCAACGAATCTGTCTCCCTCTTCAAAATAGGTTTTAGAATGGCTTTTATACGTGTTGGATAGGTTTAGGGCCGACTAAATCGAGTCCCGGGCAAACTAGGACGAATTTTCATGTAACCGACGCCCAGCCCAGTGCCAGGATCCCTTCCTAGCGCCCAGAAAAATTCCATATTGTTTTCTGCGCCACATGTGGCGCCAGGCGCTGCCTGTGGCACCCAAACTGGCCAATTTTCTGATCTTGTCCGTTTTAGCTTCAATTCTTGCACGCTTTGCCTCCACTTGCTCTCGAATCATTACTACAAGGAGAAACACTTCAAATTAATATAATTCATAGCATTTTAACATCCCAAATTCACAAAACAAGAATAAAATGTGAGGCGATATACATAAAATATATATACTTTAAGCCAAACATCATCAGCATTAGACATTGATGTGCATGGCCCAAACCTGACCCCCTCCCCTGGGGTTATGACCTCCATATCCCCTCTATTTGTTGTGTGTTCTGGTTGGTTTATGGGCATCCAGCACCATCTATTGCTATGCATGCCCAAACCTGATCCCTGCCTAAGGATATATGCTCTTTGCAATGTATTCCCAAACCCCCGACCCCTTTGTTTGAAAATGTTGATTCTGTGCTTTACTACTACTACTTTCCCATTACCCTACCCCTCTCCATTATCCACTCAGTTTTTAAGTCTCTATTCCTGCACTTCCATCATATTCTTATACTTAGGTTATGCCCTCTTGTGTGAGCCTTGCCTTGGGACCCATGAGCTCCCTCTGAACTTGGACATATAAGCGTTGGCCCTTCCACACTGCACTCATCTCTATTTGGTTCTGCAAACTTGGGTTTAAGTACTGATCGGGGTCCTTTAAGACCCTTAGGGAACTCTGATATACCCAGGTATGAAAAAGGCTTTAAAACAAATGGCAATTGCAGTGATTGATTATGTAAATCAGACAGGAAGTCAAGATCAGGCTTCCTTTGGTTGTAACTTCTTATTTTAATTTTTTGATATAATCCAGCAAGTGATCTGTAATAATTTGTAATAAAAATTTAGGGTTGGCTAGTGAAAAAGGGTTGGGTAATAATGCATGCTTAAGAGTAGAAAACATACCTATAGGACTGGTTTTAAATTCTGCATGCTCAATTCTACCTTTTAGACACCATTTCTATAGGATTTACTTTAAATTCTGCATTTTAGACACCATGTCTATAGGACTTACTTTAAATTCTGCATGTTCAACTTTACACCATTCCTATAGGATCTGTCCTCTAATAAATTCTGCACGTTTGACTCTATATTTAGATAACCTGCCTATAGGACTTGTTTAAAATTCTATATGTTTGTTACAACACTTAGACACCATGTTTTTTAGGGCCTAAACGGCTATAAGCAGATATCATGTTCATAATATTAAAATCAGTATTCAATTAGATATCATGTCTATAGGAATTAAATTAGCAATATTATATATCAACGTCTGTAGAATCTGAAACCATTTTAGCTTAAAATCAGCCTAACTTATACTATTCTGAACTAGCTTTTTAAAAAAACTTACTAACACAGTTTAGCAAGCATTCCTATGGGATCTTAAACCGCTCGTTTTAAATTTGTTACTGCTTTGCCACATTCTGAATTAGTAATAGATACCATGTTCATAAGAGCTCACCCAAACACTTAGGCAAGCCTTAGGTAATAACAACAAATAAAACTGAGCCCGCTTTTGTTAACTAGTAATTGCTACAATCAGTAGGCAGGCCTGATTTGGACTTCTTATCTGAGTTACGTAATAAATTGGTCTACTTCAACAACTTAAAATCCCCTTGCCTTAGTATTTTTAGATTCAGACCTTGATTATTTGAGTCATGCTATTTAATTGCTTTGCTTGAAGAGGTATATATGAGCCTTCAGTTTGTGTGCTCCCCTTTTTTCAATGTGCAGTCCTATGTGTTTTGTATGTCGCCTTAGCTTTTTTCACCTTTGAAACCTCAAAGTCAGCCTAGTATCCCTTCCCTTTAGGACTAGTAGTCTTAAGTGCCTCTAGGACTGATAGGAATGGGATGGGTAATAGCGTGCAATAGTGGCCGAGACCAATCCGCGCTTTAGTACTTTAACAAGGTGGGAAGGGTAGATATGGATATGATAACTGGTGCACTAATACCACGTGCAGCCCCTCTTTTGAGGAGTGATTACCGGGTATTGCATTGATTTGATCCGTATTACAAATAAACCTAGGACTTCCCCATCCTCTTTCTTTTCCTCTAAAGCATTATGACTTCTGTTTAAAATCAACTTTTTTAATGATTGTTCTATTTTGCTTTTATCGCTGCCAAACATTTGTGTAGTGAAATCCCCTCTTATTTGTGCCTTATCTGTTTACATGTTAATTACACAAAATTCACAAAGAACTATCTAGCCGGGAACCACACTATTGGATCCTGAGGGGTGCCTAACATCTTCCCCTTAGGATAATTTCAAGCCCTTATCCTACCTTTGGTTATCAAACAAACTTAGAAATGAACCTTGTAGGTGTCCTAATGCACCTTAAATCATTAGGTGGAGACTCTTCAAATGCAAAACTCGGTTCCCAAAAAGAATGAGTTGTCATATATCCAAAATGTCATAAGCTCGATCTCCCGATGCAAAGAGGGAAAAAAGGGGGCGCGACAGGGTTCTCCGACCTCGACAAGGATGAGGGCCTCGGAGCCATATACTAAAGAGAATGGAGTATCCCCTGTGCTAGACTTCTATGTTTTTCGATATGCCCAAAGGAGCTCGGGTAGAACTTCTCTCCATTTCCCCTTTGCATCGTCCAACCTTTTTTTAAGTTTTGAATGATAATTTGTTTGTTGACTCAGCCCATCCATTTCCAATGGGATGGGATGGGATGGTATTGATAAGATCCTCTTTATTTTATGTGCTTCGAGGAACTCCGTCACCTTGCTGCCAATGAATTGTTTTCCATTGTCACAAATACAATCTCAACAGATATCCTGAAGTGGTATATGATATGGTCCCAGATGAAGTCAATAACTTCTTTATCTCTGACCTTTTCGAAGGCCTGTGCTTCCACCCATTTAGAAAAGTTATCAGTCATAAACAAAATAAATCTAGCTTTAC
Source organism: Nicotiana glauca (assembly GCA_026770625.1). Lineage (NCBI taxonomy): Eukaryota > Viridiplantae > Streptophyta > Magnoliopsida > Solanales > Solanaceae > Nicotiana > Nicotiana glauca. The sequence continues at coordinate 68,556 of MU694388.1, read as the reverse complement.
TTGGGGCCATTGGTAGAGGGCCGACTATGTCCATTCCCCATTTTATGAAAGGCCACGGGTATAGGACCGAGTGGAGTTGTTCTCCGGGCTGATGGATCATCGATGCAAATATTTGATATTTATCCCACTTTTTAACAAAATCCTTAGTGTCTTTTTCCATGTTATCCCAGTAATACCCTGCTCTAATAACTTTACGAACCAAAGACTCGGCGCTGGAGTGATTCCTACAAGTACCTTTGTGGATTTCTCGCAAAATATAATCGGTGTCCCCCAGCCCTAAACATACCGCCAATGGCCCGTCGAACGTTCTCCGAAACAATGTTCCATCATCATCTAAAGCCAACCCAGCAGCCTTGGTTCGTAGGGCTCTCAATTCTTTATAGTCGGATATGAGTTTTCCATTTTTCAAATAATCAATATATTTATTCCTCCAGTCCTGAGTCAAACTTGTTGAACTTATCTCGGCACGGCCCTCTTTAACCACCAACCTCAATAACTAGACAGTTTCCGGGACGATATCATTTTCTTCGATCGAGGAACCCAAATTAGCAAGTGCATCGACCTCACTATTTTGTTCTCGAGGCACATGATCCAGAGTCCACTCCTTTTAGCAGTGCAAATTTACCTGTAGCTTATCCAAGTACCATATCATTCTATATTCCCGAACTTCAAAACTTTTATTCACCTGGTTCACCACCAACAGTGAATCGTACTTGGCTTAAATGACTTCTGCTCCCAAGCTTTTAGCTAGTTCCAGACCTACAATCATGGCCTCATACTCGGCCCCATTATTAGTTAACCTTTAATTTTTGATAGATTGTCTAATGGTACCACCCGTAGGTGGTTTCAAGACAATGCCAAGCCCGAACCCTTTCACATTCGAGGCACAGTCCGTGAAAAGGGTCCATATCCCCGATGATGTACACTATCTTAGCAGGAGTTCTTTCTCCACTTCGGGTACGAGGGTCGGCGTAAAATTGGCAACGAAGTTAGCTAGGATTTGTGACTTGATGGCTATTCGAGGTTGATACTCAATCTCATACCTCGCTGAGTTCGATGGCCCATTTTTCCAATCGTAACATAGCTCGGGCTTATGCAAAACTTCTCGAAGGGGGTAAGTTGTTAATACACATATGGGATGACACTGAAAATATGATTTTAGTTTCCTAGATGCACTTATCAATGAAAGTGCTAATTTCTCTAAGTGAGGTTATCTAGTTTCAGCATTTCCTAGAGTTCGGCTCATACAATAAACAGGGAATTGCGTACCTTGCTCTTCTAGGACTAATACACCACTTATTGCTATCTCGGACACTGCCAAGTATAGATAAAGTTTTTCATCTACCTTCGGGGTGTGAAGAAAAGGTGGGATCGATAGATATTGCTTTAATTCTTCCAATTCTTGCTGATATTCTGGGGTCCATGCAAAATCCTTTTTCTTTTTTAGCAAAGAAAAGAACCGATGACTTTGATTTGATGACCTCAAAATGAACCGCCCAAGGCAGCAATTCGTCCCTTTAGACTTTGCATGACCTTCACACTATTTACGATCGTGATATCCTTGATGGCCTTGATCTTATCGAGGTTAATAGCGATACCCTAATTTGACACCATAAAGCGGAGGAACTTACCCGAGCCAACTCCAAAGGCACATTTCTCGGGGTTAAGCTTCATGTTGTACTCTCTCAAAATTTGAATGTTTCATGTATATGAGTCAAATGTTCCTCTATGCACAGGGACTTAAACAACATATCATCAATGTAAACTTCTATTATTTTACCTATTTGTTCATCGAACATTTTTATTGACTAGGCGTTGATATGTAAATCCCGCATTTTTTAGCCCGAAGGGCATTACGTAACAATAAGTTCCAAATTTAGTAATAAATGAAGTCTTTTTCCCAGTCCTCGGGGTTCAACTGAATTTAATTATACCCGGAGTAGGCGACAAGAAAAGTTAGGATCTCGTGGTCGGTCGTGGCATCGATCATACGATCGATGTTGGCAATAGGAAAGAGTCTTTTGGGCATGCTTTGTTCAAGTCCTTATAATCTACACACATCTTCCTTTTTTAGGAACTATGACTACATTGGCTAACCATTCGGGGTATTTTACCTCCCGAATAGATCCTATTTTAAGAAGTTTGGTTACCTCGTCCTTTATGAACGTATGTTTCACCTGGGACTGGGGTCTCCTTTTTGCTTTACCTGTTTGAACCTGGGGTCTATGCTTAGCCGATGTGTGGTGATTTTTGGTGGAATCCCTGTCATATCTAAATGGGACTAAGAAAAGCAATCCATATTATCAATAAGAAATTGAATGAGTTTTTTCTGAGTTTGGGGGTTAATCCCGTTCCCAGGTATACCTTTTTCTCGGGCATGTATTCGATCAGTATGACCTGCTCCAGCTCCTCGACAGTTGACTTGGTGGCATCGGACTCTTCGGTAATGATGAAGGTTCGAGAAGTAAGGAAATCCTCTTCTTCGTCTTTGATTACCTATTGCTCAAATTCCGTCAAGACTGGGGAGTGGTGATTGCTATTTAGATGCCTGCTGACCTTTGGTGCTCGATTTCTCTGAGGTCGAAGGCTCTGGTATCGGCACCACTTCCTCGACTGCAAACATCTCCTTTGTAGCATGTTGCCCTCCGTAAACTATTTGCACTCCCTCCTATGTTGGGAACTTCATCCTCTGGTGAAGAGTTGAAGGCACTGCCCTCATGTTGTGTATCTATGGTCTCCCGATGAGTGAATTATACCTCATGCCGACTTTGATGACATGGAATTTCGTATCTTGTATGGTTCTGGAGTTTACCGGTAGGATTATCTCCCAATTTGTTGTTTCGCTCACCATATTGAAGCCATTTAGGACCCGGTACGCAGGTACAATCTGATCTTGTAGGCCGAGTTGTTCTATGACCCTCAATTTGATTATGTTTGTTGAGCTACCTGGATACACTAGAACACACTTAACTTGGATTTTATTTAAAAGAATAGAAATTACCAAGGCGTCATTGTGCAGTTGGGATACACCTTCTACTTCCTCGTCGCAGAATGATAGGACAACCTCGGGCTCATAGCTCCGAGTCTCTTTTTCTCTGGTGATTGATACCTTGATGCATTTGAACATGGGTCCTTGTGGGATGTCAACACCGCCAACGATCATGTGGATTACATGTTGTGGTTCTTACTGCTCATTTTTTCTTGTATCTCTCCCCCTAAAATGGTTTTTAGCTCGATCACTGAGAAATTCTTGAAAGTGACCCTCGTTGAATAGCCAAGCTACCTCCTCCCTTAGCTGCCTGCAGTCTTCGGTTCTATGGCTATGTGTTCCATGATATTTACACATCAAATTTGGATTCCTCTGAGAAGGATCGGTTTGGATAGGCATGGGCTACCTGGTATCTTTGATTCTTCCAATAGCTAACACGATCCCTAATGCGTCTACACTGAAATTATACTCTGACAATCGAGGTGCCTCCGCGAGATCGGTATGTTTATCAAACCTGTTCTTCTCATGAGTCCTCGAGAGCTTTGACCTCAATCATTTCTCTGATCGTTCCGAGGAGCGTTACGTCCTGAACCATTATTTCTCCGATCAACATACGACTGATATAGTTCTTTGTTTGACCTCGATTCGCTATCCGTATACCTCGAAGGCTTAGTTGCCGACATGTTAGGATGAACTGAACCCGAGAGGGCTCCCAACTGGTCATCCTCAACCTAATATTTGATTAGTAACAGTTATGTACGTCCGACCATGTCACAACTTGATACTTGATCAGATTCTACTTTAGTTGTTGAGACGTGATCGAACTTCTTTCATTCAAACCCTGCATAAAAACTTGTACTGCCTAGTCATTTGAGAGCGGTGATAACTCCATTCTCTCCATCTAGAACCTAGACACGAACTCCATTAACATCTCATTATTCCTTTGTTTTATCTTGAAGACGTATGATTTTCTCGTTGCCACCTTTATTGCTCCGGCATGTGCTTTCATGAAGGTGTCTGCTAACATATCAAATGAATTAAAAGAGTTAGGTGGAAAGTTGTGATACCAAATCATAGCTCTCTTTGACAATATTTCTCCAAACTTTTTCAACAATACTGATCTGATCTCATCGTCATTCAAGTCATTCCCTTTGATCTGGCAAGTGTATGAAGTAATATGCTCGTTAGGGTAGGTTGTCCCGTTATACTTGGGTGTCGGGCATGCAAAACTTCTTAGGAATGGACATCGGACCCATGCTCTGAGGAAATGGTTTTTGTATGAACCTTTTGGCATCTTAACCCTTCAAAATCGGAGGTGCCTCCAGTATTTGGTCAACCCGAAAGTTATAAGTTTCCATTTTTTTGTCATTATCATCAATTTTCTTTTCCCCAGACTCGATCCTCTTGGTGAGCTCTTCGAGCATCCTCATAATAGTGGGGTCAATCCCCAGGTCATTTTCGTTCTATCTTTCTGCTGCCGGTTTAGTACGTCGATTGTTTTCTAATTCAGCTATACTCGGAGTTTTATTCTGACTCTAAAGTTGCAGCATCTCGAATATCACTTGGAGGCTGACTCCCCCATCTCCTTGTCACGACCCGGATTTCCCACCATCGGGATCGTGATGGCGCCTACTCGTGGTAGCTAGGCAAGCCTACTCAATTACCTTTCCATTACTAAACAATTATTTTAACAGTTTATAGCATCAATATAGAACATGAAATTTAATAAGAACAATAGCGGAAGTCTGATTTATAAATACGAATCAAAACGCGAAACAGTCAATAATAGCCTCTACCCAAGATTTGGTGTCACATTACTCACGAACTACTAAGAATATACTAAATACAAAGGTCTAAAAGAAACATATAAGCTGTTTGTCTCGAAAACAAGGAGGCAACAGTCTAAAAGAGAAAATAAGGAAGAGACGTCGGGCCTGCGAACACCTGCAAGGCTACCTCGGTCTCATAAAAATGAAAGCCTGCTCCCGCACTAATGCTGTTGCTGCTCCTCAAAACCTGGACCTGTGCAAAAATGCACAGAAGTGTAGCATCAGCACAACCGCCCTATGTGCTGGTAAGTGTCTAGCCTAACCCCGGCAAAGTAGTGATGAGGCTAGACTCCTGTGCAGTTATAAATATACAACGGAAACGAAATACCAAACAACTAACAATATGGGAGGGGGAAACATGCTATGGGGAGTTAACAACAGTAACAGTAATCCCGAGTAACAGACTAAGCAGCTTAGATTCACAATGAACAAGGAATCAATACTCAATATAAACACATGGTATCAATAACTATTGCGGCGTACAACCCGGTCCATAATTACCATTGTTGCGGCGTGCAACCCGATCCACAAATACCACTGTTGCGGCGTGCAACCCGACCTATATCATTTATCATGTATCATTATTGCGGCGCGCAACCCGACCCTCATATATCATTGTTGCGGCATGCAACCCGATCCTCAATATCATTATTGCGGCGCGCAACCCGATCCTCAATGTCATTTAACAGTCTGACTTCCCAAACAACAGTCACAATTAACGGACATAAAAATAAGCAAATATTTGACAAAATCTCGGCAAAGGAAAGAAACCAACAAGTGCAACCAAACGTCCCGGCAAGGGAATAATCAACAACGCTTTCTCTTTCTTACTTTTCTTATCTCATAATCCACTCTACCATTTTGAGCCAACGCTCCAAAGAATCAAGTCATTTCATATACTTTCAACATTCGTATCACAATTCGAGCTAATGCTCCTAGGAATCAAATGATCATATCACCGTTCACATGTTATTCACAATATATAGAAATTCTCCAATAGATATGAAATTCACAACCAATTCATGATAATCACATTATAAAGACTCACGGTCATGCTAGACACCAATGTATAGATACTCGTCACCATGCCTATACATCGTACTCGATCACATAGCAATTAGCAACAAGACTCAACTCCTATTCCCTCAAGCTAGGGTTAAACCAAACACTTACCTCAAAGCCTTGAAATCCACTTAATCCTCAACTATCAGTTTACCTCGCGATTCCACCTCCAATTTGCTCGAATCTAATCACAAATTGTTAATTTACTTTAATAAACACTATATGAATCAATTTGAATGCATAAAAATGATTTTTTCCCAAAAATTCCAAAAATGCCCTCGGGCCCACGTGGTCAAAACCCGAGGTTCGAACCAAAACTCGGTTACCCATTCCCCCACAAATTCAAATATGTAATTTGTTTTGAAATCGAACCTCAAATCGAGGTCCAACTCCCCAATTTATAGAAAACCTAGGTTCTACCCAAAAACCTCAATTTCACCCATGAAAATCCTTGATTTTAAGTGGAAAACATGTTTAATGATGTTAAAGATTGCAAGAATTGAGTAAAAATGAATTTACAAATGATTTGGGATGAAGTTTGCCCTTGAAAAATCGCCTATGGTGTTTGGGTTTTGAAAGAATGGTGAAAAGTGATGAAAATTCGACTAAGTATAAAATTTGTTGGGCCTCGGATATGGGAAATGCGAACATAGGCTCGCATTTGCGAACCAAACAGGGCTGGGAATTGCGAGATTTCAGTTTGCATTTGCGAACACTGGGCCTAAGTGCAGACTTCGCATTTGCGAAGTATTGATCGCATTTGCGATCTTGGCCCTCTCGCATTTGCGAGCATGGGCGTCGCATTTGTGACTCCAGCCCATTTTCCCACTCTTCGCATTTGCGAAGGATCGATCGCATTTGTGATCTGGACCAGACTTCCCTTCTTCGCATTTGCGATGGGGAATTCGCATTTGCGAGTCTCGCATTTGCGAGAATTCCATCACAAATGTGATGCCACCAGACCTGACCTGCAACTATTTTTCTCAAAGTTCAAAATGCAACTCGACACCTATCCAAAACTCACCCGAGCCCTCGGGGCTCCAAACCAAACATGTATACAACCTCAAAAACATCCTACGGACTTATCCGTGTGATCAAATCGCCAAAATAACATCAAAATCATTGAATCAAGCCTCAAAATCATCATTTTCATTTCAAACTTCATAAACTTCCAACTTTAGATAGTTAGGTCCAAAACACGTCAAATGACATCCGATTTCGACCAAATTTTACAGAAAGTGCTTAACACATATTTAAGACTTGTACCGGGCGTCGGAACCAAAATACGAGCCCGATACCATAGTCTTTTAATCAATTTTCATTTTCATTTTCCTTAATAATTTCATAAAAACAATTTAACAGAAAAATTCTTTCGTCGAGCTCTAGACCTCGGAATTCAACTCCGGGCACATGCCCGAGTCCCATATTTTTCTACGGACCTTCCAGGACCGTCCAATCTCAGGTCCGGGTCCGTTTACCCAAAATGTTGACCAAAGTCAACTTTAATCATATTAATATCAAAATTCTTTAAATTTTTCACATAATTCACATATTTCAACATAAAATCTTTCCGGCTATGCGACCGGACTGCGCATGCAAATCGAGACAAGTAAAAATGAGGTTTTCAAGGCCTCGGAAGCACAGAACGAATGAGGAAACAGGTGATGACCCTTTGGGTCTTCACACTCCAATACATGGCGTTCCTTGGCCCCCAGATCGGGCTTGTCTGCGTAAACTCCCTCCAGGGTCTACGGCTAAATCTGCATCCAAAGTAATATGTGAACTGATATCAATTGGTCCATATTTGGCACTTCCCCAGGGTTTATCAGTGGTACACCGACTCCTAAATTATTATTTTTTCCATGAAATCCAAGACCTTCATTGTCATGAACAGGCGCATTTTGCGAGTTCGACATGTTTAATCCAGAGTATCAAAAAAGCTTGACAAGAAAAAGCATAAAAATAACATGTGTAACGAGAATCAGTAAAGAAATAATCACTACTATCTTTAGCCCCACGTGCGCGGCAAACTGTTTACCTCGAAAATACGAGTAACTATTAAATTTGATTTGTTGTTTTAAAGATATAAGATTTAGTTCGAACCAATTAATAATCAAGAAATATAGAGTACAGATGAAATAAATGGATGAATCAAACAGTGTTACTTAAGCAGTTGACCTCGAGCTCAGTGACCTTGAGATGGACCAAGAACAATAAATCAAAAGGACAACTCTCATGAACAATAAGCGAGAAAAGTAAGATAATATATTCTTTGCTAGTGGTTAGATGATGTTATAAATGATTGGGGTGCCCTTTATATAATAGGAAAACCCTAAATAAGGTACATTTCTAATTACAATAAGGAATATTATTGGTACAGTTGTCTAACCGCCTGTTGATACTCAATTTTTCCCTGTATATTTTAATATGAAAAATATCTTTAAGAATGGCATATATATGCATATATAAGTATGTCCAAGCATGTTACTATTTTACCATAATTTTAAAGATTTTTAAACTGATTTATTTCCCTTTTTACAAATTTATTTAGTATTTTTGAGCTAACTTACAAATAATTGCAATATTAGCCATTTTAAGATTCAATTATGTTTTAAATTCATAAAATTTAAGTCCTATATTTTAAATTGTTAATTATATGTTGTGAATCATTTTGGTGCTTCCAATTTATTTTTTCAGAAATTAATTTACTAGTTTTACAATTTTAAAAGGGCAAATTGGCTATTTAAATAATAGCCCAATTGCATTTAAATTATAGCCTAAATCAAACCCCCAATGCCCAACCCATTTCAATTAAAACCTCACTCAAGCACAACCCTAAATCTACCTGACCCAGCTCGGATCAAATCCTAGTCGTTCATCATTTTTGATCAACGGTCCACATTTATGCTTACTAATTAAGCCAAACGACCCCCCAACCCCTCATTTGCCTCACTCGTCTCTATCTCTCTAACCTCTGTTTCTCTCTAGAACCTTCCCCATTCCTTCCTCCCCGATGAGTTCCCTTCATCTTCTCCGGCCACCTTCTGACCTGAGTCCATGGAGGTTTCACCACCCACCAAGCCACATATTGCTCCTCACGTTTGGTTAACTGAAGCTTCATGACTCGACCATGAAGAGTAGGGCCCATACTTTTGTCGATTCAAGTTCTATGGCCATCTCCGGCCTTGCTCCGACAAGCCGTGTCTGTTCGAGCCTGGACTCAACTCCTCCTGCTTAGATCCAAGCCTTTCTCACTATTTGGGTTCCTCTGAAAACCTTATCCTTGAGGTTTTTCTGATCTCTTTAGATCTGTTCCAGGTCTATGCTTTATTTTCTGATATTTTTTCAAAAGTTATACTTTCAAAACCTTTATTTTCCGATTTAGGGTTTTGAGTTGTGCTTCTCTGATTTTCTTGTGTGTTTCTTTGATTTTCTTCTTCTCTTGTGTGTATTTATACTATGTTTCTTCTAATGTGTTCGTGTTAAATCTCTTCTGCCATGTTTTTCTATTATATTGCTCCTATTGTGTTCTTGTTAAATCTTTTCTACCATGTTTTTCTATTATATTGCTCCTATTGTGCTCTTATTAAGATTCTCCTACCATGTTCTTATTTGTTTCTTCTACCAGTTCTTCTACTGTGAGTTGCATGTTAATCTTTTACTGCGTTTCTCATGGTTTTCTGTTATTGAAAAAGCATGTCGAAGGTCCCAGTTCCTTTATGAGACCTTTGAACTTGTTTCAACTAGTATGTTTTGCTTTCTTGATTACTTGCCCTCTCATCTCGGCACTCGATTGATGGTAAAACCCTAAAATTTAGGGGTTCATCCGAAGTTTGAGAACATTGGCTATGAGATATGTTTGTTCTTCATCTTTAAAGTTGTTTGATTTCAGAAACCCTAACTATTTCGAGGTTCTGAACTTGTTTCTCAACTGAGTCTCGAAATTCTTTGTCTCAACCCCTGTCTCTTTAAGCAATCCTGATTTTCCACTAAACTTTTCTAAGGTCTTTTACACTGGATCTTTTGTATGCTACTAGATGTTACTTCTCTTCTACATTGCTGACCTATATGACTACCATGCTCCTATAGTCTATTATCTATTGATTTTGAATTGACACGACATCTTCTTTCAGCTTAACATGTTTGTGTGTTCTTTATATGTTCTGAACTTTCCTCTAAAATGGCTTTCAAATTTGTGATTAGTCCAGACTCCCTTCTGTATAGGTCTGATTGATTTCTTTCCTTATTTGCTGATTTCCCCATTACTTGATTTGAGTTACTTGCCTTCCCCTAACTTTTCTGACTTGGTTCATTCATTAACCAATGATCACAAAATCTCTGATCCTTGATTTACTGGCTACTAATTGATTTTTCTTACCTTAATTATGCAACCGTGTATTTCAAAATTTTGCCCTTATGTAACTTTTATGTATTTACCCCTAACTGCATGTTTTGTACAAGATTCTTTTTTGATTTTTTCCCTTAAATAGTTTCCCCATTTGAATCTGAATTCCTTAATTAAAGAAAGTCTTGTGTGATTGATTCTTGATTGATATTCAGTTCCTTAACTATTTTCTTACCTTATTTCTGCCTGATTTCTCACTATAAATGCATGACTCTTTCATTAACAACGGACATTCATAGTCTTTCTGAACTTACACTTATACATAATAGTATTCTCTTTTCTTGTCTGCACTGTGCCCTGTTTACAAGACCTACTACTTTTCTCTATTTTTTTCTTTGAAACTGGTATGTCCTTATTTAAGCTTAAGCACCACAATAATGTGTTTATTTACTGATTTCTTTCTACCTGTTTATATTGTGAATCCCCAAACCCCTACCGCTTATGTGTTTGAGCTATGGATTAAGGCATGGTAATATGCAAATTATTGTCCATGAATTAAACCTGATACCTTGGGATCCTAGCCTCTAATAGCGTGTTCTAACATGCTTATGGGTATGCTAGCATTCTCCATTGTTGGGCATGCCCACAATCTGCCCTTGCTCTTTCAATTTTCGTATCCCCCCTATGTATTTATCTCCCTCTCCTTTCCCCTTTTCCCCTCTCAGAATTCTATTTCTGCACTTGCACTCCCTCTTAGTCTCTAAGTTATGCCCCCCTCTTGTGAGCCTTGCCTTGGGACCTTGAGTTCCATCTGAATTTGGACACTTGAGGGCTGGACTTTCCATACTGCACTTGTCCTAATTTGATAATGTATTTGGGTGTGAGCATTGCCTGGAGTCCCCTTTAAGGCTCTTAGGGAACTTTGACATATCCAAATGGGAGAAAGGCTTTGGATCATGATCTTTGGAGTTAGTTTACCTCATATTTCAGACATGAAGTCCGAATCAAGCTCTCCTAGGTTGTACTTTTAATTTTTGATGTATTCGTTTACTTTATTGGCTGTAATAATTTTGTAATAAACTTTTGGGGGATGGCTAGTAAAAAAGGGTGGGTAACTATGTATGCAAAGGGTAGATATCATGCCTATAGGTATCTCTAAATTCTGCATTCTCTCATATAGATACCATGTCTATAGGTGTTTCTGAATTCTGCATTCTCTCATATAGATACCATGTCTATAGATGTTTCTAAATTCTACATTCTCACATAGATATCATGCCTATAGGTATTTCTGAATTCTGCATTTCTCGCATAGATGCCATGTCTGTAGACGTTTCTGAATTCTGCATTCTCACATAGATATCTTGTCCATAAGTATTTCTAAAAATTTGAATTTTGCATATGCATATAGAAATATGCATATAGGTCCTTCTGAATCTTACATATCCATTCCTTATCTAGCAATCATGTTCATAGGTCTTAAACGAATCAACTGCAATTAGATATCATGTTCATAAGCATTAAATGAAATTCAACATCTAGATATCATGTCTATAAGGCTTCTGCATTTTCACCATGTCTATAAAAGGGATTAAAATCAACAACGCATAGAAAGCATGTCTATAGGAACTATTAGTCGAAATCTTAATCATTCCATTCACGTATAAGGCTAACACCAGTAATAACGATGTATCATCATTTGCAGAACTTACAACCTTCGTGAAAACTTGCCTTTCTTTAATAATCTGACTATCTTTTAACTAGTGCATATTCAGTTTATTATTATCGCATTTTGAATTCAGTAGATACTATGCCTATAGGATCCTTGTCCCACTTAGGCAAGCCTTAGGGTAAAGTTTAAATTAAATCAGTTTTGTAGTAACTACAACCAACAGCCAGGCCCGATTTGGGCTTCTTATCTGAATTATGTAATAAATCAGTCTGCCTCAACCTTTAAGTTCTTAATCAGACCCTAAACAGTATGTGTAAATCATGTTAATTATGTGCTTTCTCTGTTTGAAGGAGGTATATCTGAGCCTTTTTACTTGTTATATGCTTTTGCTCAACTTGCAATACATATTTTTGTATGTCGCCTTAGAATTTTTACCTTTAAAACCACAAATAAGCCTAAATGTCCTTCTCCTTTAGGACTAGTAGTCTTAAACGCCTCAGGGACTGATAGGATCAGGACGGGTAATAGCATGCAGTAAGTAAACGAGACCATTACGCGTTTTAATACCTTAACGGGGTGGGAAGGGTAGAAATGGATATGATGACCACGCGATAATGTCACGCGTAGCCACTCATTGAGGAGTGATTACCGGGCATTTTATGGGGTGATCCATATTGTTAATAAACCTAGGACCCCTTTTCCTCTTTTCTACTCTTTTTTAAGCAATTTCAAACTCTTTCCTTAGGAAAAATCTGCTTTCTTTTAGTTCTTTCCAACTTTATTTGTTTGTAAACCTTTATATGATGAAATCCCCTCTTATTTGAGCCCTATTTTTCTATATGCTAATTGTACTCAAATTCATAATAATAGTCTGGCCGGGAACCACACTAATAGATTCTGAGGGGTGCCTAACATCTTCCCCATGGGATAATTTCAAGCCCTTACCCAATCTCTAGTTATTCAAACAAACTAAGAGTTAAAACTCTATTGGTGTCCTAATGCACCTTAATCATTAGGTGGTGACTCTTCAAATCAAACCCAATTCACAAAAGGAATGAGTTGTCCTCCCAAATGTCATAAACCCAATTTCGCGAGAAAAAGGGGCCGCGACAGCATGGCGACTCTGGGGATACTTAGGCTTTTACCATTTCAAACTTTTATTGTGAATTTATGCTTCTTTACGCGCAATTATTTGTTTATTTCTTTTAAGCATTCGACTTTCTTTTCAATTGCAAAACTGACTTCTCTCCTTTTTCTTTTCTTTACTACTTTTCATTACTACTGATTTACATTATAAAACTGTTGTATTTACTGTTTTCTTAACGTGCAAATACATGACTACATACCTTTAACCGTTGCATAATCATGCTTAACATCATATTTCACTCGTGCCAAACAAAATCCTATAGCAACGCTTATTATGAATGGTTGCGCTCTTCCGATATTATCACCCCTTAAATCCAGCAAAGGGATATTTGCGGTAAAACCAATCGATCAACGGTGTAGTCGACGGTTCCGTGCCTTTCTCTCTTGAGTTGTCCGCTCAAGGGTACCGATCTAAAACCCTATAGAAACCTTACTCTGATTGAAATTGTGCATGCATAATGGTCAAACCTAGCTGAGTCAGTTATGTTTTCCGAATAATGACTCTTTAAGATAGCCTTGTCCAAAGTCCACTGGGTTCCCCTAGAACCCAAACGGATATCGTAACATTCTATGCATTTATTTGGAGAACTAAATGCTTTTATGCCATTTGTTGATATTAAATAGTCGAGTCTAGTGGGGGTAAGGGACTAACCCTTTATTTTGCAGAAATATGAGGCACGAAGTCCCCAGATTCGACGTGGTCACCAACATCCACCCCAAACTGCTAAGCTGGTGGAAGAATTTTCACTCCAGTGATCAGACACTTGTCCAGAAATATTTGGGGAACCTACCTTCTCTCCTGGAAATCCAACCCAACAACAAGATCATAGAAGCCGCTACTTTGTTTTGGGATTGCGAGAGGTCCATGTTCCGCTTCGGGGATTTTGAAATGATACCCTTACTAGAAGAAATAAGGGGACTGGCTAGTATACCATGGGAAACTCCGGGTTTGTTAATGCCTGAGAACCGCAAGAGTAGAGGTTTACTCAAGACGATGGGTTTGAAGAAAAATCCTGAAGTAACATGTCTAAAAGACTCCTATATCTTTTTTGATCATTTGTACGAAAGGTACGGTCACATCAAATCCTACTGTACCTATCCTGGCGAATTTTCTATCACATCATTGGGACATATTCATCGAAGGGTCTTTGTGTTCATGTTTTGCTTCCTGGGATTGATCATGTTTCCAACTAAAAAGCCAAGAATCCACACCAGACTATCTATGGTAACTAAAACTCTAATGGAGGGAATTGACGGACAACCATTCAATCTCGTACCAATGATCATTGCAGAAATATATCGAGCAGTAGAAAGGTGTCAACGTGGAGCCAAACACTTCGAAGGTTATAATCTGCTACTTCAACTTTGGCTCATGGAACATCTCCAAAAGGGTGAGTACCGGAAAGAGATCTATCGAAGGGATTGGGATGATCATATCGCTTTTCATCATCCAAAGCGAATGAATTACATGCCCAACTGGAGAATGCTAGAGAATGGGTCGAACTCTTCGAAAATCTGACTGAGGACTAAGTAAAATGGATGTTTGAGTGGTTCCCAACAGAGAAGTTCATCTTCCGATCCAGGGATGCACCTTTCCTGATACTAATCGGCTTAAGAGGAACATACCCTTACGTACCTTTTCAGGTTATGAGACAAGTGGGACGGAAGTAGGTTATACCTAGGGTCGACAAGATGAATCACTTCCGGGATGACTCCCAGAATGACGATAGTCCTTACAGGTGCCAGGCCCAGCACATGTGGCACTGAAAGATTGTCATGGAAAGGGACACCATCGCACCAGACAGATACCATGCAGGTTGTGCTCCCTCTTATTCGGGCTGGTTGGAGGATAATCATAGTGGTCTAGGCCAGCCTGGATTTGTTTGAGGTAATAGGATCATAGATGAAAAGGCCGAAGCACAGATCAAGTACAACCATCTGCGCAAGCGAATCGAGAATGCGAAAGCGAGCACCGTGAGAAACAGGAAGCCAATTAAAAACTAATTAAGGGGTGGAAGGATATGGCTGTCAGCGCCTACAAATGACTGGGTGGAGCGAGGTATAGTGGAGTTGGAAAAGAAGTTTCTGAAGAGGGTTGAAGACTACCGGACTACTGAAGGAAATAAAGGCAGACATCTGGCCAGAACCTACTTGTTGTTGGGACTGCGTGAGCTAGGAAAGCTGTTCGATGGAGCCAATGATGCCGAGTCTGGGGAAGGTCCCTCAGGGACCAAATAGATAGGAGTTTTCATTTCTGCTTTATAAAATGTAATAAGGCCAATGACTACTAACAACTCTTAGTTTCTTATTATTTTAGTGTCGATTTGGGATTCGTCTACTTTTATCAATGAAACGAGGCATTTAGCATTTTAAGTTCTCCAAATCAACTTGTCGCTAGGCCTACCTCGGGCATAAAAAGGTCCCCAAATTAGGACACGGTTTACATTATGCACTGTGTGTTTAAATATTACAATATTTTTATATATAATCCTCACTGACTTGTTACCTTTTGGTTTACTTTTTGTTTATTCCCCTCCCCAAAGGTTAGTTCGTGCACTTTGGCATGATCATCTTAAGCAGAAGGGCACATCTCAAGAATTGAACCATCAGGACAACCAGAGCCCAGCGAGCCTCGGGGTAGCAAGGCTGAACAAGAATCATGCACTATCTTTTATTTTACTTGTTAACTTTCCTTTCGCATTTTTAATTTCGCAATAAGATCTCCAATGTTCAAAAACAATTATGGAATTTATCAAAGCATTTCAGTTTTCTTATAAATCTTACTCTTATTATTTTCTCTCATTACTTTATTTATACAACATTACAATTACTTATCTTGATGAACCAATGACTGTGATATGCAATGAGACAACGCAACAAACAAACATGGAGTCATAGGAAGATAACATACCTGATGAGATTGTTAAGGAAGTTGAGAATTTTAAAAACAGCCAAAATCCAACCTGGACGATACTGAGGTTGTTAATCTGGGGGATGAAGAGAATGTCAAGGAAATAAAAATTAACGTTCATTTATCATCATCAGAAAAGAAGGAATACACAAAATTTCTAAGAGAATATGTCGCCTAGTCGGAAGACGACATGACAGGCCTGAGCACGTCTATTGTAGCTCATAAACTGCCAACTGATCCAACATGTCCACCGGTAAAGTAGAAGCTCAGGAAATTCAAGCCAGATATGAGTTTGAAAATCAAAGAAGAAGTCTCTAAGCAGGTCAAAGCTAAATTTCTCAGGGTAGTTGAATATCCAACGTGGTTAGCTAACATTGTGTCAGTGCTAAAGAAGGAGGGAAGGTAAGAGTCTGTGTCGACTACCGGGATCTCAACCGAGCTAGTCCGAAAGATGACTTTCCCTTGCCGAACATACACATTTTGATCGGAAATTGCGCCAAGCATGAACTGCAATCATTCGTGGATTGTTTCACTGGCTATCACCAGATCTGGATAGACGAAGAGGATGCTGAGAAAACAGCTTTCATTACGCCGTGGGGAATGTACTGCTACAAGATGATGTCGTTTGGGATAAAGAATGTTGGGGCCACCTACATGAGAGCTATGACCACCATTTTTCATGATATGATACACAAGGAGATCTAGGTGTACGTAGACGATGTTATCACTAAGTCTAAAAGGGCCACTGATCACATGGAAGATTTGATGATATTCTTCAATAGATTGCCAAGGTACAGCCTAAAATAGAAACTCACAAAGTGTGCATTTGGGGCTCCAGCTGGAAAATTACATGGATTCATTGTGAGTCGCCGGGGAATAGAACTGGATCCGTCAAAGATCAAAGCAATTAAAGAATTGCCACCTCCAAAGAACAAGAAAGACGTAATGAGTTTTTTTGGGAGACTTAACTATATCAGCCGGTTCATAGCACAATCTATAGTTATCTGTGAGCTGATCTTTAAGATGTTGAAAAAGGATGGCGCCACCAAGTGGACTGATGAATGCCAGAAAGCCTTTGACAGGATCAAGGAATACCTATCAAAGCCACCAGTTTTGGTCCCGCCTGAACCAAGAAGACCTCTACTACTCTACATCGCAGTGTTAGATGGTGCCTTCCGTTGCGTTCTGGGGCAGCATGATGAAACATGGAGGAAAGAGCAGACCATTTATTATCTCAGCAAGAAGTTCACTCCGTACAAAGCCCGGTATTCTCTATTAGAGTGTACATGTTGTGCTCTGACTTGGCTGGCCCAGAAGCTGAGGCACTACTTCTGTGCCTATACTACATATCTCATATCAAGGATGGACCCTTTGAAGTACATCTTTCATAAGCCCATGCCCATTGGCAAGCTCACCAAGTGGCAAATCTTGTTGAGTGAATTCGACATTGTCTACGTAACTCAAAATGCAATCAAAGGACAGGAACTAGCAGATAACGTTTCTGAAAATCTCGTAGATGGAGAATACGAAACCCTGAAGATGTATTTTCCTGACAAAGAGGTATCATTCATAGGAGAAGACATTGAAGAATCCTATGATGGCTTGAGAATATTTTTTGTTGGAGCAGCAAATTTCAAAGGAGTTGGCATAGGAGCAGTCCTAGTATCAGAAATCGGTCAGCATTATCCGGTGTCAGCTAAGCTCAGGTTCCCATAGACTAATAACATGGTCGAGTATGAAGCCTGCATCTTAGGGCTCAAGATGGACATTGACATGAACATTCAAGAATTGCTGGTAATCGGGTATTTAGACCTACTTATACATCAGGTCCGAGAAGAATGGGCAACCAAGAACTCTAAGATACTCCCCTATCTGCATCATATGAGAAGCTGAGAAAGAGGTTCACAAAGACAGATTCCAACATGTCCCTAGAATCCAGAATGAATTCGTCGATATATTGGCTACCTTGTCATCTATGATACAACATCCAGACAAAAACTTTATTGATCCCATTCCAGTAAAAATCCATATCAGCCAGCCTATTGTGTCCATGTTGAAGAAGAAGCTGACGAAAAACCTTGGTTTCATGACATCAAGGAATATTTAGCAAAGGGAGAATAACCAGAACTTGAAAATACTACTCAGAAGTGCACACTTCAAAGGTTGTTTAACAATTTCTTTCACAACGGAGGAATCATGTATAGGAGGACTCCGGATTTGGGATTACTAAGGTGTGTCAACGCAAAGAAAGCATCTAAACAACTAGAAGAAATCCATGATGGGACCTATGGTCCGCATATGAACGGCTTTGTCTTAGCCGATGAGGATCCTCCGAGCTGGTTACTTTTGAATGACTATGGAAATGGACTGCATCCAGTATGTCCGAAAATGCCACCACTGCCAGACACATGCAAACATGATAAAAGTACCTCCCAATGAGCTAAATGCAACAAGCTTACCATGGCCTTTTGTCGCTTGGGGAATGGATGTTATTGGTCCCATCGAGCCGGCTGCTTCCAACGAGCATAGGTTCATCCTAGTAGCAATCCACTATTTCACCAAATAGGTCGAAGCAGCATCTTACAAAGCAGTGACTAAGAAAATCATGGCAGATTTTGTCCGCGATCGTGTCGTTTGCTGATTCGAGATTCTAGAGTCAATCATTACTGATAATGGCTCCAACCTCAACAGTGACTTAATGAAAGCCATATATGAAAACTTCAAGATCAAACACAAGAATTCCACAGCTTACAGGCCTTAGATGAATAGAGCCATAGAAGCCGCCAACAAAAACATTAAGAAGAAATTGAGGAAAACGATAGAAAAGCATAAGCAATGGCACAAAAAGCTATCATTCGCTCTTTTGGGATATCGCACTACAGTCCACACATCAACTGGGGCAACCCCCTATATGCTAGTTTATGGAACAGAAGTCGTCATTCCTTCCGAATTAGAAATTCCTTCCTTAAGAATCATACAGGAAGTTGATCTCAACGATGCAGAATGGGTGAAAAGTCACTACGAGCAGTTAGATCTTACAGATGGTAAAAGAATGAATGTAGTTTGCCACACCCAGCTTTATCATAACAGAATGTCCAAAGCCTTTAACAAGAGAGTCAAGCCAAGATAGTTCACACCGGGGAAACTGGTGTTAAAGAAACTTTTCCCGAATCAGGATGAAGCCAAAGGGAAATTTTCACCCAACTGTCAAGGTCCATACATGGTTCACCGGGTTCTGACAGGAGGAGACCTTATACTTGCAGAAATGGATAGAGAAGTTTGGACAAAACCAATCTATTCAGATGCAGTCAAGCGTTACTATGTGTAATCTTATGCTTTCCTATATGATGTAATTTGAACTACGTCTGACCTGATTCTCATTTAAGAGGGGATACGTAGGCAGCCTTATGGGTTCGGTCATAATTCAATAAAATTTTCATTTCCCCCGCAATCGGAAACTGGGGTAGAATTTTGAAGAGGACCCTTAAAATTTCGAAGTAATTTCAGCCGATCATCGCAAACAGCCGTCAAAAGTATCAACCCGTTAGACTGGGGCAGAATTTTGAGGAGGACCCTCAAAATTCTGAAGCAAGAAAGTTTGCAATGTCCCGAACCATGTCACAGTCGTCGGTTCATCTAAAAGTTATTTCTTAAATATATACTTATGTTATATTTTTACAAACTCATGTATGTTTGTTATCAAAATCGCTCTGTTCAGCAACGTTACCCCAATGATACATACCGTATCACCAGATCAAAGTCGAACAGGTCAAGCAAGGCCATCAAGGATACGAACTAACCTCCCCTCTACAAAACTCACGATTTTTCTTTGGATGCAAGTATTTGGATTACGAAAGCACATGTTATAAGACAAACATTGATTCATGAATTCAACTCTCATTATTGTTGCACGTACCGACTGGTCAGCCCAACACGCCAGTAATATCCTATATATCACAGTGTCCCAGCAATCCCAAAATCAAAACTTGCTATCAACTAAGAAACTCTATTACCATCTGTATTTTTTGCATTGCATAAGGCTACCATTCTGCCTTCCGAGACTAAACACTATCTCCATCTGCATTGTTTACATTGCATAAGGCTACCATTCTTCCTTCCGAGACTAAACAATGTCTCCATCTACATTTTCTACATTGCATAAGGCTACCATTCTGCCTTTCGAGACTAAACATTGTCTCCATCTGCATTTTCTGCATTGCATAAGGCTACCATTCTGCCTTCCCAGACTAAACACTGTCTCCATCTGCATTTTCTGCATTGCATAAGGCTAACATTCTGCCTTTCGAGACTAAAAACTGTCTCCATCTGCATATTGCACGGCTAAAAGATCACCATTTTATTTACGCTTGCATGGCTGAAAGATCGCTACTTTATTTACGCTTGCATGGATGAAAGATCGCCACTTTATTTACGCTTGGCTGAAAGATCGCCATTTTATTTTTTGCACGGCTGAAATATTGCCACTTTATTTTACATTCTACATGGCTGAAATATCGCTACTTTATTTATATTATGCATGGTTGGAAGATCACCACTTTATTTAAGCTTGCATGACTGAAAGATCGCCACTTTATTTTTTGCATGGCTGAAAGATCTCCACTTTATTTTTTGCACGGCTAAAATATCGCCACTTTATTTTACATTCTGCATGGCTGAAATATCGCCACTTCATTTATATTTGCATGGCTGAAAAATCACCACCTTATTTACATTTTGCATGGTTGAAAGATCGCCACCTTATTTACATTTTTGCAATGGATGAAAAATCGCCGCTTATTTACATTTGCATGGCTGAAAGATCGCCAACTACTTCATTTCATGGGCTGAAAGATCGCCAAATTATCTAAGGGCGTCATTGTTCGGAGACATCATTCGCATGGCCCGAGAACGCCATGTCATGGCCTGAAGATCCCTTTAATTTTTTGCACATCATTATTCAAAGGCATCATGGTTCGGAGGCATCATTCTCATAGCCAGAGAGCATCAGTTCATATCCTGTGAATCCTTTATTATATGCTTCATCGCCCAGGTGGTCATGGTTTGAGGACGTCATCCTAACCGTCCAAAGACAGCATTCATGGTCCAACGGGAACTTGCATCATGCTTAAATTTTCGCATAATATACACTTGTATTGCTTATTTGCAGGTAAACCGGCGAGCAATCCCGCTCCAGTACCCACAACCCTATCAGACCTTAACCATTCATCATAACCTGAGTATTGCGTCCGTTCTTGAAAGATCTCCATAGGCATACTCCGACGATAGATCCCGAACTACATATGGCATGATTCTTGTAAGACCAGGTATATGTAGGCAACTCAGAAACCAGAGCGCGGCCAAATTTCTTCAAAACATTTCGTTCGGTCAAAATTGGTCATCATATCTTTACCCGACAACTCTTTCATCCTTATCGGGTAAAGAGGGGCAACTGTTGATACCCAATTTTTCCCTGTATATTTTTATATGAAAAATATCTTTAAGAATGGCATATATATGCACATATAAGTATGTCCGAGCACTTTACTATTTTTCCATAGTTTTTAAGGTTTTTAAACTGACTTATTTTCCTTTTTCATCCAATAAAAAAACCAATAATTATTTCCAAAATTATTGTTTTTTGGTAATTAATTTATTGAAATTTTATATTTATGTTAAGATATATCTAAGGTAATGTTTTCATATTTTTACAAATTTATTTAGTATTTTTTTAGCTAAATTGCATATAATTGTAATATTAGCCATTTTAAAATTTAATTATATTTTAAATTCATAAAATTTAAGTCCTATATTTTAAATTATTAATTATATGTTATAAATCATTTTGGTGCTTCCAATTTATTTTTTTAGGAATTAATTTACTATTTTTACAATTTTAAAAGGGAAAATTGGCTATTTAAATAATAGCCCAATTTCATTTAAATTATAGCCTAAATCTAACCCCCAATGCCCTGCCCATTTTAATTAAAACCCGACCCAAGACCAATCCTAAATCTACCCGACCCAGCTCGGATCAAATCCAGGCCGTTGATCATTTTTTATCAACGGTCCAGATCTATGTTTACCTAATTAAGCCAAACGACCCCCTAAACCCCTCATTTGCATCACTCGTCTCTATCTCTCTAACCTCTGGTTCTCTCTAGAACCTTCCCCCTTCCCTCTTATCCGATGAGTTTCCTTCATCTTCTCTGGCCACCTTTCTGACCTGAGTCCATGGTGGTTTCACCACCCACCAAGCCACCTATGGCTCCTCACGTTTGGTTAACTAAAGCTTCATGACTTGACCACAAAGAGTTGGGTCCAGACTTTTGTCGATTCAAGTTCCACAGCCATCTTTGGCCTTACTCCGGCAAGCCGTGTCTGTTCGAGCCTGGCCTCAACTCCTCCTGCTTAGATCCAAGTCTTTCTAACCGTTTGGGTTCCTCTGAAAACCCTAGCTTTGAGGTTTTTCTGATCTCTTTAGATCTGTTCTAGGTCTATGCTTTCCTTGAGTTTTTAAACGATTTTCTGATATTTTTTCAAAAGTTATACTCTCAAAACCTTTATTTTCCGATTTAGGGTTTTAAGTTGTGCTTCTCCGATTTTCTTGTGTGTTTCTCTGATTTTCTTCTTCTCTTGTGTATTTTTCTACTATGTTTCTTCTAATGTGTTCTTGTTAAATCTCTTCTACCATGTTTTTCTATTATATTGCTCCTACTGTGTTCTTGTTAAATCTCTTCTACCATGTTTTTCTATTATATTGCTCCTACTGTGCTCTTGTTAAGATTCTCCTACCATGTACTTATTTGTTTCTTCTACCAGTTATTTTACTGTGAGTTGCATGTTAATCTTTTACTGCGTTTCTTGTGGTTTTCTATTATTGAAAAAGCATGTCGAAGGCCCCAGTTCCTTTATGAGACCTTTGAACTTGTTTCGACTAGTATCTTTTGCTTTCTTGATTACTTGTCCTCTCATCTCGGCACTCGGTTGATGGTAAAACATTAAAATTTAGGGGTTCATCCGAAGTTTGAGAACATTGGCTATGAGATATGTTTGTTCTTCATCTTTAAATCTGTCTGATTTCAGAAACCCTAACTATTTCGAGGTTCTGAACTTGTTTCTCAACTGAGTCTCGAAATTCTTTGTCTCAACCCCTGTCTCTTTAAGCAATCCTGATTTTCCACTAAACTTTTCTAAGGTCTTTTACATTGGATCTTTTGCATGCTAATATATGCTACTTCTCTTCTATATTGCTGACCTATGTGACTACCATGTTCCTATAGTCTATTATCTACTAATTTTGCATTGACACGGCATCTTATTTCAGCTTAACATGTTTGTGTATTCTTTATATGTTCTGAACTTCCCTCTAAAATGGCTTTCGAATTTGTGATTAGTCCAGACTCCTTTCTGTATAGGTCTGATTGATTTATTTCCTTATTTGCTGATTTCCCCATAACTCGATTTAAGTTACTTGACTTTCCCTAACTTTTCTGACTTGGTTGATTCATGAACCAATGATTACAAAATCTCTGATCCTTGATTTACTGGGTACTAATTGATTTTTCTTACCTTAATTATGCAACCGTGTACTTCAAATTCTGCCCTTAGGTAACTTTTATGTATTTACCCCTAACTGCATGCTTTGTACAAGATGTTTTTTTGATTTTTTCCCTTAAATGGTTTTCCCATTTGTATCTGAATTCCTTAATTAAAGGTAGTCTTGTGTGATTGATTCTTGATTGATATTCAGTTCCTTAACTATTTTCTTACCTTATTTTTGCCTGATTTTCACACTATAAATGCACGACTCTTTCATTAACAACGAAAATTCATAGTCTTTTTGAACTTACACTTATACACAATAGTATTCTCTCTTCTTGTTTGCACTGTGGCCTGTTTACAAGACCTGCTTCTTTTTTCTATTTGTTTCTTTGAAATTGGTATGTCCTGAGTTAAGCTTAAGTACCACAACAATGTATTTATTTACTGCTTTTGTATCCATGTCTACTTACTGTTTTTGTATAGTTTCTACACTCAAATTAGCATGCTGGTTTCTTTTTGCCTGTTTCTATTACGAATCCCCAAACCCCTGCCCCTTATGTGTTTGAGTTATGGCTTAAGGCATGGCAATTTGCAAATTATTGTCCATAAATTAAACCTGATCCCTTGGGATCCTAGCCTCTAATATTGTGTTCTAAATGGTTTATGAGTGTGCTAGCATTCTACATTGCTGGGCATGCCCACAACCTGCCCTTGATCTTTTAATTTCCCTATCCTCCCTGAACCCTTTATGTGTACTTATCTCCCTCTCATTTCCCCTTTTCCCCTCTTAGAATTCTGCTTTTGCACTTGCACTCTCTCTTAGTCTCTAAGTTCTGCCCCCTCTTATGAGCCTTGCCTTGGGACCTTGAGCTCTCTGAACTTGGACACTTGAGTGCTGGCCTTTCCACAATGTACTTGTCAACGACAACAACAACAACAACAATCCAGTATAATCCCACAATTGGGGTCTGGGGAGGGTAATATGTACGCAGACCTTGCCCCTACCCCGAGGGGCAAAGATACTATTTCCAGGAGACCTTTGGCTCAAGAAAGAAACAAGGGATGATATATTAGTACTAGAAAAAGACTCATAATAAAATAACATAAAATAACAAAATAACAACAATATAAGGAATATAGGAAATACAAGAAAGAGGAAAGTATACTAATATCTAGTATATACAGCCCTGCCTCGGTAGCTGATCAGTAGCATCCTAAGCTTAATTCCTAACTGGCTAGTCTCACTCTAGCGCGCTGTGTTAATATTCCCAACTTGCCCCTAACCTACAACCTTAATGCTCGACCTCCACAATCCCCTGTCAAGGGCCATGTCCTCAGTAATCCTAAGTCGCGTCATGTCCTGCCTGATCACCTCTCCCCAATACTTCTTAGGTCTCCCTCTACCTTTCCTCGTGCCCACCACCGCCAGTCGCTCACAACTTCTCACCGGTGCATCAGTGCTCCTCCTCTAAATGTGCCCGAACCATCGGAGTCTTACTTCTCGCATCTTGTTCTCCATGGGGGCCACGCCCACCCTCTCTCGAATGTCTTCATTCCTAATCTTATCCATCCTTAGATGTCCACACATCCACCTCAACAT
Source organism: Nicotiana glauca (assembly GCA_026770625.1). NCBI lineage: Eukaryota > Viridiplantae > Streptophyta > Magnoliopsida > Solanales > Solanaceae > Nicotiana > Nicotiana glauca. The sequence continues at coordinate 43,460 of MU694388.1, read as the reverse complement.
CCTCATCTCTGCTACTTGCATCTTTTGGATGTGTGAGTTCTTAACCAGCCAACACTCAGTCCCATACAACATGGCCGGTCTAACCACTGCTCTATAAAACTTACCTTTTAGTAACAGTGGCACTTTCTTGTCACACAGGACTCCCGTTGCTAACCTCCACTTCATCCACCCAACCCCTATACGGTGTGTGACGTCCTCGTCGATCTCCCCGGTCCCCTAGATAACTGACCCGAGGTACTTGAAACTACCCCTCTTAGGGATGATTTGAGAGTCAAGCCTCACTTCCACTCCCGCGTCCGTCGACTGGGACCCAAATTTGCACTCGAGATATTCCGTCTTCGTCCTGCTCAACCTGAAACCTTTAGACTCAAGGGCCTGTCTCCAAACCTCTAGCCTCTCGTTGATGTCATGCCTTGTCTCATCAAGTAGGACTATGTCATCAGCAAATAGCATGCACCACGGCACCTCCCCTTGAATATTATGTGTTATGGCATCCATCACCAGGGCAAATAGGAAAGGGCTGAATGCAGACCCTTAGTGCAACCCCGTAACAATCGGAAAATGCTCGAAATCGCCTCCTACTGTCCTAACCCCGAGTCTTAGCTCCGTCATACATGTCTTTAATCGCCCTAATGTAGGCAACCGTAACCCCTTTAACCTCTAAGCATCTCCATAAGACCTCTCTAGGAACCCTGTCGTATGCTTTCTCTAGATCGATAAACACCATGTGGATATCCTTCTTCTTATCCCTGTATTGTTCCACCATCCTCATAATAAGGTGGATAGCTTTTGTGGTAGATCACCCCGGCATGAACCCGAACTGGTTGTCTGAAATAGACACCGTCCTTCGCACTCTCATTTCTACCACTCTCTCCCAGACTTTCATGGTATGACTCGGTAACTTGATACCCCTATAGTTGTTATAGCTCTGACTATCGCCTTTGTTCATATACAGCGGAACCATTGTACTCCACCTCTACTTTTCAGGCATCTTATTAGTCTTGAATATAACATTAAACAACCCAGTAAGCCATTCCAAGCCTGCTCTACCTACACACCTCCAAAATTCAATCGGAATTTCGTCTGGCCTGGTAGCTCTGCACCTCCTCATCTTACGCATTGCCTTCATGACCTCATCGACCTTAATGTTCCTACAATCACTTAATTCATGTGGGCTGTCGGCATTCCTCAAATCCCCTAGTACAATATCCTGATCCCCTTCTTCATCAGAAGTTTATGAAAGTAGGTCTGCCATCGACTCTTAATCTGGTCATCCCCCATCAAAACTTTGCCGTCATCATCTTTTATGCACCTCGCTTGGTCCAGATCCCGAGCTGTCCTCTCTTTTGACTTAGCGAGTTGGAATAGCTTCTTCTCCCCACTTTTGTTCCCTAGCTCCTCATACAGACGAGCAAAAGTTGTCGTCTTAGCCTCCGTTACTGCCATCTTCGCCTCCTTCTTAGTAACCTTATATCTCTCACTGTTCGCTCTCTTCTCCTCCTCGCCAGTGCTCCCTACTAACCGCAGGTAAGCTGCCTTCTTCGCTTCCACTTTACTTGTCCTAATCTAATTATGTATTTGGGTGTGAGCATTGCCCGGAGTCCCCTTTGAGGCTCTTAGGGAACTTTGACATATCCAAATAGGAGAAAGGCTTTGGATCATGATCTCTTAGAGTTGGTTTACCTCATATTTCAGACATAAAGTCTGAATCAGCCTCTCCTTGGTTATACTTTTAATTTCTAATGTATTTTTTTACTTTATTTTCGCTTGTAATAATTTTATAATAAACTTTTAGGGATGGCTGGTAAAAAAGGGAGGGTAACTATGTATGCAAAGGGTAAATATCATGCCTATAAGTATCTCTAAATTCTGCATTATCTCATATAGATACCATGTCTATAGGTATTTCTGAATTTTGCATTCTCTCATATAGATACCATGTCTATAGGTATTTTTGAATTCTGCATTCTCACATAGATATCATGCCTATAGGTATTTCTGAATTCTGCATTTCTCACATAGATGCCATGTCTATAGACGTTTTTGAATTCTGCATTCTCATATAGATATCTTGTCCGTAAGTATTTCTAAAAATCTGAATTCTACATATGCATATAGAATTATGCCTATAGGTCTTTCTGAATCTTGCATATCTATTCCTCATCTAGTAATCATGTTCATGGGTCTTAAACGAATCAACTGCAATTAGATATCATATTCATAGGCATTAAATGAAATTCATCATCTAGATATCACGTCTATAAGGCTTCTACATATTCACCATGTCTATAAAAGGGATTAAAATCAACAACGTATAGAAAGCATGTCTATAGGAACTATTAATCAAAATCTGAATCACTCCATTCACGTATAAGGCTAAAACCAGTAATAACGATGTATCATCATTTGTAGAATTTACAACCTTCGTAAAAACTTGCCTTTCTTTAATAATCTGACTATCTTTTAACTAGTGCGTATTCAGTTTATTATTATCGAGTTCTGAATTTAGTAGATACTATGCCTATAGGATCCTTTCCCCACTTAGGCAAGCCTTAGGGTAAAGTTTAAATTAAATCAGTTCTGTTAGTAACTACAACCAACAGGCAGGTCTGATTTGGGCTTCTTATCTGAATTATGTAATAAATCAGTTTGCCTCAACCTTTAAGTTCTTAATCAGACCCTAAACAGTATGTGTAAGTCATGCTAATTACGTGCTTTCTCTGTTTAAATGAGGCATATCTAAGCCTTTTTACTTCTTATATGCTTTTCCTCAACTTGCTATACATGTTTTTGCATGTCGCCTTAGAATTTTTACCTTTACAATCACAAATAAGCCTAAATGTCTTTCCCCTTTAGGACTAGTAGTCCTAAATGCCTCCGGGACTGATAGGATTTGGACGGGTAATAACATGCAATAAGTAAACGAGACCATTACGCACTTTAATACCTTAACGTGGTGGGAAGGTTAGATATGGATATGATGACCACGCGATAATGCCACGCGTAGCCCCTCATTGAGGAGTGATTACCGGGTATTTTGTAGGGTGATCCATATTGTTAATAAACCTAGGACCCCTTTTCCTCTTTTCTTGTCTCTTTTTTAAAGCAATTTCAAACTCTTTCCTTAGGAAAAATCTGCTTTCTTTTAGTTTCTTTTCAACTTTATTTGTTTGTAAACCTTTATATAATGAAATCCCCTCTTATTTGAGCCCTATTTGTCTATATGCTAATTGTACTCAAATTCGCAATAATAGTCTGGCCAAGAACCACACTAGTAGATTCTGAAGAGTGCCTAACACCTTCCCCTTGGGATAATTTTAAGCCCTTACCCAATCTCTGGTTATTCAAACAAACTTAGAGTTAAAACTCTATTGGTGTCCCAATGCACCTTAATCATTAAGTGGCGACTCCTCAAATCAAACCCAATTCCCAAAAGGAATGAGTTGTCCTCCCAAATGTCATAAACACAATTTCGCGAGAAAAAAGGCGCGACACCGCCTAGTATGTAATCGTACAATTCTATTCCGAGATCGACGCCATGATATTGGGGACATCACAAGAATCTCGCTCATTCTGTTAGAAATTCATAACAATATTATTTTGAGGTCAAGCATACTCGACTTCGGTATTTCTCATACTCCTGTCTTCGGGCATTGCATCCTATCTTCGAGCTCGATCTTGATCCATCAGGCTCGGACTCGACCTTGCCTAAGCTCGGGCTTGAGGCGACCCCTCGAGCCTATAGATCGAAGACATACGATCTTGACCGTATACAAATGCGTTTTAGTTATTGAATAAATATTATAAATTATAAGTTCCGAAAAATAACGAATGTTAATATCACTAAGCTAGCTCTGTCAACAATTTATTGCGCTAGCTCAGTGAGGTTAACATTCATATTTTTAGGAATTTTTATATTTATTCTATAACTCAAACACATTATGTAATAATATTTACGTAATTTAAAAAAATTATATATTGATATAGGTGTACGTGCAAATGATATAAGACACAAATTATTTTCGATTTTTTTTCCTATTCGAACAATATATTATTCTCTTTGTCAATTTGGTGTACTATTTAAAAACTATATTTAATAATTAAAATATATATTTAATTAGGTACCAAATCTCTTACTTTTAGTAGTGCATCTTATTAGAATTATAAATTCTGCCATATAAGAAGAATGAATGTGAAACATATTTCCATTAAAATTGTTGTTCGATATACAAGGAAAAGAAACGTAATATTACTTCTATTTCCCCCTAAATAATATTTACTTTAAAGTTCTTGCCTTCTTGGTATTAGGACTTCTTATATAATTCAAATATGGAAAGAAGTAATAATTAAAAAAAAAATTTATTTTAAAGTCCTATATATTAGGATAATAAGTAAATTATAGTTTTGTCTAATGTAAAGTTTATTTTTAAAGGATAAAAAAGGCGAATGACATTTCACCAAGGGCCTTTTTGCTTTTAATATAGTATAGATATAAATAAATATAGATATAGACATAGATATGAGATCAATTTATGCACCTTTATATGACCTAAGCTATTACTATACTCCCACAATTAATGTATTAAGACTTTAGGTTGAGTTTACTCTTTATTTATTACAAGACAACAATATTCTCAATTTTTTAAATTTTTCCTGCAATGTAAATACAAATCTAATCTATTATAAATTTAGATAAACAATTATAAGGCAATATATATTTAGCAAAAATTGAATGAATTATCAAATTTATGATCTGTTGAAATATCTTTTACGTGAATTTTCTTAAGCAATATTCCTTCATTAATCTAGCAATAAAGTCACAATCTATACCTTCATATTTAACCAAATTCTAAAAATTTTAAAAAAATGAACAATTGGCTGTTAAATATTTTCAATAGAAAAACATATACAAGTAATATAAACCTAAGGGATTGTGACGACCCAAAGGGTCATCACCGGATTTCTCTTTTTTTTGCGCTTCCGAGGCCTTGAAAACCTCACTTTTAGTTGCATCGATTTGCGTGCACAATCCGGGCGCGTAGTCGGAAAGCTTTTATGTTGAAATATGTGAATTCTGTGAAAATTTTGAAGAATTTTGATATTAATATGATTAAGGTTGACTTCGGTCAATATTTTTGGTAAACAGACCCAGACCCATGATTTGACGGTCCCAGAGGGTCCGTAAAAAAATATGGTACGTGGGCGTATGCCCGAAATCGAATTCCGAGGTCCCAGGCCCGAGGAATGAATTTTTCCATGAAATTGTTTTTCTGAAAATGTTTAAGGAAACTGAAAATAAAATTTGATCAAAAAGTGATAGTATTGGGCTCGTATTTTGGTTCCGACGCTCGGTACAAGTCTTAAATATGTGTTAAGCGCTTTCTGTAAAGTTTGGTCGAAACCGGACGTCATTTGACGTGTTTCGGACCTAAATAGCTAAAGTTGAAAGGTCATGAAGTTTGAAATGAAAATGATGATTTTGAGGCTTGATTCATTGATGTTGATATTATTTTATTGATTTGATCGCACGAGTAAGTCCGTAGGATATTTTTGAGGTTGTGTGCATGTTTGGTTTAGAGCCCCGAGGGCTCGGGTGAGTTTTGGATATGTGTCGAGTTATTTTTCTTAAACTTTGGGCTGCAGATTTGCAACAGGTGCTTCAGACCTGCATGCTTCGCATTTGCGAAGCCTGGCTTGCAAATGCGAGTACCTCAAATGCGAAGGCTGCTTCGCAAATGCGAAGTTAGCCAGGTCCGCCTGGGATCGCAAAAGCAAAGAATTTTTCGCAAATGCGAAGACTGGGCATCTGGGCAGGGTTCGAATGCGAACTCTTTGCTCGCATTTCCCAAGTCTAATGGGTTCGCAATTGCGAACCCAGGTTCGCAATTCCCATATCTGCACCTGCAACTTTTCATACTTAGACGATTTTTAAGCCTCATTTTTCATATCTCTCAAACCCAAACGCCCATTGGCGATTTTTCAAGAACCCTTCCTCCTCCAATCCATTTGTAAGTTGATTTTTACTTAATTTCTTCAATCTTTAACTTCATTTATCATGTTTTCATCTTAAAATCAAGGTTTTTCATAGGTGAAAATGGAGATTTTTGGGTAGAACCTAGGTTTTCTTAAAATTGGGGATTTGGACCTCAATTTGAGGTCCGATTTCAAAATAAATCATAGATATGAACTCGTGGGGGAATGGGTAACCGGGTTTTGGTTCGAACCTCGGGTTTTGACCACGTGGGTCCGGGTGCGTTTTGGGAATTTTTGAGTAAAACTTTGGAAAATTCATTTCCATGCATTCAAGTTGATTCAATTAGCATTTGTTGATACATTCAAGTAATTTGTGACTAGATTCGAGCGGTTTTGTGGTGAATTCGAGGGGTAAAGCTATACTAGAGGCATGAGTGGATTTTTGGAGCATTTGAGGTAAGTGTTTGATCTAACTTTGGCTTGAGGGAATATGATTAGAGTATTACTAATTGTTATTTGCTAAATGATCGAGTACGGTGTATAAGCATGGTGACGAGTATCTATACACCGGTGTAAAACATGACCGTAGGTCTTTGTTGGTACTTGTTTTGGTATACTTTGGGATTCTTCCAAGCTAATTAATAATTTTCTACATATGTGAAGAGTTGAGGATAACTTATGAATTGTTAATTCATTGGAGCGTTGGCTCAAACGATAAAAATACTATCGAGTAAGAAATGAAAGAATTGAAAAGAGATGTGGTTAATCCCTAGCCGAGATGGTTTGAGTATAATGATTATCTCCCTTGCCGGGATGTGAAAGTAGTTGTTATTGCTCCCTTGTCGGGATTTAGCTGTTTAATTGTGTTTTCCCTTGCTGGGACATTTCTTATTATTGTTTCTTCCCTGGCCCGTTTGGTTGTGATTGTTGTTTGGGTGAGGAAGAGTGATATTGCACGAAGGGTCATTCCGTGCCATGTTTTGATTATATTGCACGAAGGGTCATTCCGTGCCATGTTTTGATTATATTTGCACGAAGGGTCATTCCGTGCCATGTTTAGGTATTTATGCATGCAAGGACATTTTGTGCTCCGATTTGATTATATTTGCACGAAGGATCATTCTGTGCCATGAAATGAGAGTTATGTGAGGAAAGCACGAAGGGTGATGCCGTACATTTTATTTGATTTCTTTGGGTGAGGATGAGAGTAAAAGCACGAAGGTTGATGTCGTGCAACTGTTGGATTCCTTGTTTTTGTTAATTATTGTTGTGCCCTGTTTCTTATTTAAGTTGATGACTTTTATTTTCTGGATTGTACTCCCCCATAGCATGCTTCTCTCCCTTTTAAATGTTTAGTCTTGGTATTCTTTTCTTTTATTGCACATATATATATTGAATTGCACATGTTGATTTGGTAGTCCTGCCTAGCCTCGTCACTACTTCGCCGGGGTTAGGCCAGGCACTTACCAGCACATGGGGCCAGTTGTGCTGATGCTACACTTCTGTGCTTTTTGCACAGATCACGGTACTGGAGCTGCTTTTGGACCACAGCAGTAGCACATTGAGCGGGAGCTGACTTCAGTCCAGGGACTACGAGGTAGCCTAGCTAGCGTTCGCAGGCCGGAGTCCCTTTCTATATCTTCTGTTTGTTTTCATTGTATCGAGACAGACACTGTGTATTTTCTTTCTATTCATACTTGTTTGTAGCATTCATTAGTAGTTCGTGAGATAACGACTCCAGTCTTGGGTAGTGAAATGTTAAGCTTCTGCATTCTGGGTTTTCAGTTATTTATGTTATAAAAGATTTCCGATTTTATTTAAAGGTTTATTATTGTCATTACTGTTCTGTAGTTATCCAAAAAGGTTTAATTATTTGGCTTGCCTAGCTCCAATAGTAGGCGCCATCACGACTCTCGATGGTAAAAAATCCGGATCGTGACAAGTTGGTATCAGAGCTCTAGGTTGCATAGGTCTCGCTACTCACGGACAAACTTGGTAGAGTCTGAGGGATCGGTACGGAGACGTCTGTATTTATCCCCAGAGGCTACGGAGTTAGGAAAAGTTTCACTTTTGTTCTTTCTTGTCGTGCGACTCTGTATCTCAAATACTGATTGTCTTTCTACTCTGTTCTTTCTCAAATGGCGAGAACACGTGCTTCCTCTTCTACCGTGCAGCAGCCCGAGCCCCCAACAGCAGCTCCTGCGAGGGGCAGAGGCCGAGGCCGTGCCAGAGGCCGAGGCAGGGGCAGAGCTCAGCCCCGGGTAGTAGCCCCAGAGGTGGAGCCTCATATTGACTATGATGAGGAGGTTCCAGCCCCAGCAGCTCCGGTGGGCCCAGCTCAGGTCCCAGGAGGGGTCATGGTCACCCCAGATCTTCACGATGCTCTAGTCAGATTAGCAGGCTTTATGGAGAGTGTCACTAGAGCGGGTTTGCTGCCAGTAGCACTAGCCACTTCTCAGGATGGAGGAGGGGTTCAGACTCCTGCTATATGTACACCGGAGCAGGTAGCTCCCCAGACTCATGTCCCAGTGGTTCAGCCAGCTGTGGCAGCTCAGCCAGGTATTACAGCCCAGGTCGGCGATGGAGCGGCTATATCTTCGGATGCTTTATGGAGACTTGATCGGTTCTCCAAGCTCTTCACCACCACATTCAGCAGTGCTTCATCAGAGGATCCAAAGGATTTCTTATTCAGCTGTCATGAGATCCTTAGGACCATGGGTATAGTGGAGATCAATGGGGTCAATTTTTCCACCTTCCGGCTTGCAGGATCCACCAAGACTTGGTGGAGGGATTATTTCCTATCTAGACCAGTAGGGTCTCCAGCTTTGACATGGGATCAGTTCGCGGAGTTGTTTTTGGAGAAGTTTCTCCCAGTCACTCAGCGGGAGGCACTTCGCAGGCAGTTTGAGCGCCTCCAGCAGGGCTCCATGACATTTACACAGTATGAGACTCGGTTTATTGATTTGGCACCCCATGCTATTGTGATACTCCCCACAGAGCGAGAGAGGGTTCAGAGATTTATCGATGGATTGATTCAGCCGATCCGTCTCCAGATGGCTATGGGAGCTGGTAGTGAGATTTCCTTTCAAGAGGCGGCCAATGTGGCCCGCAGATTCGAGATGGCCCTCGCACGGGGAGGTGGTCAGATGTTGAATAAGAGGCCTTGCCATTCTTGTAGGTTCAGTGGTACCTCGTCTGGAGGTAGGGATTCTTATGGCAGAAGTCATTCACCGAGGCCCTTTCAGTCAGCGCTCCAGGTTTCTCATGGTACTCCAGACGGTGGTGGTTCTCAGCAGCATTATTCAGATCAATAGCCTATCAGTGTACCCCCACTACAGAGCTTCAGGGGAGGACATTCAGGTCGACAGGGCCAGTAGTCGCAGCAGCAGAGGTCTTATTATGGTTGTGGTGACCTCGGTCACATTATCAGGTTTTGCCCTCGAGCCTCGGGCAGCTCTCAGCAGCAGGGTCCTCGCCCCATGATTTAGGCAGCAGGTGATCCATAGCTCGCCCAGCCAGCTAAAGGCGGGGGTGGGGATCATAGAGGTGGAGTTATGGACCGTAGAGGTGGATCTCAGACTGGCAGAGGTAGAGGTCAGCTAGTAGCCGATCGTCCTAGAGACATGGTTCATGGAGGTGGGGCCCGACCCCGGTGTTATGCCTTGCCAGCCAGGCCAGAGGTTGAGTCTTCAGATGCTGTGATTACAGGTACTATTCTGGTCTGTGATAAGGATGCTTCAGTGCTATTTGACCCTGGGTCTACGTATTCATATATGTTGTCTTATTTTGCACCCTACTTGGATATGCCTAGTGACGCTTTAGTTATCCCTGTTTATATATCTACACCAGTGGGTGATTCTATAGTGGTTGACCGAGTTCATCGTTCCTGTGTAGTAGTATTTGAGGGTCTTGAGACCCGTGTTGATTTATTGCTTTTAGACATGGTGGATTTTGATGTTATATTGGGGATGGATTGGTTGTCCTCATATCATGCTATCTTGGATTGTCACGCCAAGACCGTGACCTTGGTTTTGCTAGATTTACCCCGATTGGAGTGGAGAGGGACCCCAGGACATGCCACCCACAGTGTTATTTCATATGTTAAGGCTCGACGCATGGTCGAGAAGGGGTGTTTGGCTTATTTGGCATATGTTCGCGATTCCAGCACAGAGGTTCCTTCTATTGACTCTGTTCCTATTGTTCAGGAGTTCCCACAGGTGTTCTCTTCAGACCTGCCGGGTATGCCGCCCGACAGGGATATTGATTTCTGTATTGATCTGGCCCCAGGCACGCAACCCATCTCTATTCCACCGTACCGTATGGCCCCGCTAGAGTTGAAGGAGTTAAAGGACCAGTTGTAAGATTTGCTAGATAAGGGTTTTATCAGGCCTAGTGTTTCTCCTTAGGGGGCAACGGTGTTATTTGTGAAGAAAAAGGATGGATCGATGAGGATGTGCATTGATTACCGGCAATTGAACAAGGTGACGATAAAGAACAAGTATCCACTGCCGAGGATTGATGATTTGTTTGACCAGCTACAGGGTGCGAAGGTGTTTTCAAAGATAAACTTGAGATCTGGCTACCATCAACTGAGGATTAGGGCGTCTGATGTCCCTAAAACAGCATTTCGCACTCGGTATGGGCATTATGAGTTTTTGGTCATGTCATTTGGGTTGACCAATTCCCCAGCAGCATTTATGGAGTTGATGAACCGAGTGTTCAGGCCTTATCTAGATTTGTTCGTGATAGTCTTTATTGACGATATTCTTGTGTACTCCCGCAGCAGGGAGGAGCACGAGCAATACCTCAGAGGGGTTCTTCAGACTCTAAAGGATAGTCAGTTGTATGCTAAGTTCTCGAAGTGCGAGTTCTGGTTGAGTTCAGTTGCATTTTTGGGTTATGTTGTATCAGCAGAGGGTATTCAGGTAGACCCGAAGAAGATTGAGGCAGTCAAGAATTGGCCTCGACCAGCTTCAGCGACTGAGATTTGGAGTTTCTTAGGGTTAGCAGGTTATTACCGCCGGTTCGTGAAGGGGTTTTCATCTATAGCAGCCCCGATGACCAGATTGACCCAGAAGGGTGCCCAGTTCAGGTGGTCAGACGAGTGCGAGGAGAGCTTTCAGAAGCTCAAAACAGCTCTGACTACGGCCCCGATATTGGTTTTTCCCACAGGTTCAGGGCCTTATACAGTTTATTGTGATGCTTCCCATATTGGGTTTGGCGTGATATTGATGCAGGATGGCAGAGTCATTGCTTATGCTTCAAGGCAATTGAAGATCCACGAGAAGAATTATCCATTCCATGATCTAGAGTTGGCAGCCATTGTCCATGCTTTGAAGATTTGGAGGCATTACTTATATGGTGTGACGTGCGAGGTGTACACGGATCACAAGAGCCTTCAGTACTTGTTCAAGCAAAAGGAGTTGAATTTGAGGCAGAGGAGGTGGTTGGAGTTGTTGAAAGATTATGATATTACTATGTTGTACCACCCGGGGAGAGCCAATGTGGTGGCCGATGCATTGAGTAGGAAGTCCGCCAGCATGGGTAGTCTTGCTTATGTTCCAGTCAGCCAGAGACCGCTTGTTTGGGATATTCAGGCTTTGGCCAATAGGCTTGTGAGGTTGGACATATCTGAGCCTAGCAGAGCGTTATCTTGCACGGTCGTTCGCTCTTCATTATTGGAGCGTATTCGTGATCGGCAGTTTGATGATCCCCATTTGCGAGTCCTGAGAGACACGGTGCAGCATGGAGGTGCCACGAAGGTGACTTTGGATGATGATGGTGTTTTGAGGTTGCATGGGCGAGTTTGTGTGCCCAATGTCGATAGGATTCGAGAGTTGATCTTAGCGGAGGCCCATAGTTCACGGTATTCTATTCACCCGGGCACAATGTATCAGGACTTGCAGCAGCATTATTGGTGGCGTAGGATGAAGAAAGACATTGTTGCATACGTGGCTTAGTGTTTGAATTGTCAGCAGGTCAACTATGAGCATCAGAGGCCTGGTGGTGCGTTTTAGAGGATCGAGCTTCCCGAGTGGAAGTGGGAGAGGATTACCATGGATTTCGTCACTAGACTTCCGGTGACTCGGAAGAAGTTTGATGCTATTTGGGTCATTGTTGATAGGCTGACCAAGTCAGCGCATTTTATTCCTATTGCAGCCACCTATTCATCGGAGAGGTTAGCTGAGATCTACATCTGAGAGATTGTTTGCCTTCATGGAGTGCCAGCATCTATCATTTCGAATCGAGATACACAGTTTACCTCACGCTTCTGGAGAGCAGTACAGCAGGAGTTGGGCACCCAGGTTCAGTTGAGCATAGCGTTCCATCCTCAGACGGATGGCCAGTCCGAGAGGACTATTCAGATATTGGAGGATATGCTCCGAGCCTGTGTCATTGATTTTGGAGGCTCTTGGGACCAGTTTTTGCCTTTACAAGAGTTCACCTACAACAAAAGCTACCAGTCCAGCATTCAGATGGCTCCATATGAGGCATTGTATGGTAGGCGATGTCGGTCTCCAGGCGAATGGTTTGAGCCGGGAGAGGCTCGGTTATTGGGTACAGATTTAGTTCAGGAGGCCTTGGATAAAGTCAATATCATTCAGGACAGGCTTCGTTCGGCTCAGTCACGGCAAAAGAGTTACGCAGATTGCAAGGTTCGAGATGTAGCTTTCATGGTTGGTGAGCGAGTATCGCTCCGTGTATCGCCTATGAAGTGCGTGGTGAGATTCGGGAAGAAGGGCAAGCTTATCCCTAGGTTCATTGGCCCATTTGAGATTCTAAATCGTGTGGGATAGGTGGCTTATAGACTTGCTTTGCCACCTAGTTTGTCAGCCGTGCATCCAGTGTTTCATGTGTCTATGCTTCGGAGGTATCACGGCGATCCTACCTACGTGTTAGATTTCAGCACTGTCCAGTTGGACAAGGATCTGTCCTACGAGGAGGAGCCGGTTGCTATTCTAGACCGGCAGGTTCGACAGTTAAGGTCGAAGAGTTTTCCTTCAGTTCGTGTCCAGTGGAGAGGTCAGCCTCCTGAGGCATCGACCTAGGAGTCCGAGTCCGATATGCGGAGCCGTTATCCTCGTCTATTTCCTGACTCAGGTACTTCTTTCTTTTGTCCGTTCGAGGATGAACGGTTTGTTTTAGAGGTGGAGAATGTGACGACCCAAAGGGTCATCACCGGATTTCTCTCTTTTTTCGCACTTTCGAGGCCTTGAAAACCTTACTTTTAGTTGCTTTGATTTGCGTGCGCAGTCCGAGCGCGTAGCCGGAAAGCTTTTATGTTGAAATATGTGAATTCTGTAAAAAATTTGAAGAATTTTGATATTAATATGATTAAGGTTGACTTCGGTCAATATTTTTGGTAAACGGACCCGGACCCGAAATTTGACGGTCCCGGAGGGTCCGTAGAAAAATATGAGACTTGGGCATATGCCCGGAATTGAATTTCGAGGTCCCAGGCCCGAGGAATGAATTTTTCCATGAAATTATTTTTCTAAAAATATTTAAGGAAAATGAAAATAAAATTTGATCAAAAAGTGATGGTATCGGGCTCGTATTTTGGTTCCGACGCCCGGTACAAGTCTTAAATATATGTTAAGCGCTTTCTGTAAAGTTTGGTCGAAATCGAACGTCATTTGAGTGTTTCGGACCTAAATAGCTAAAGTTGGAAGTTCATGAAGTTTGAAATGAAAATGATGATTTTGAGCTTGATTCATTGATGTTGATGTTATTTTGGCGATTTGATCGCACGAGTAAGTCCGTAGGATATTTTTGAGGTTGTATGCATGTTTGGTTTGGAACCCCGAGGGCTCGGGTGAGTTTTGGATATGTGTCGAGTTGTTTTTCTTAAACTTTGGGCTGCAGATTTGCAACAGGTGCTTCAGACCTGCAGGCTTCGCATTTGCGAAGCCTGACTCGCAAATGCGAAGGCTGCTTCACAAATGCGAAGTTAGCCAGGTCCGCCTGGGATCGCAAAAGCAAAGAATTTTCCGCAAATGCGGACATCGCAAATACGAACAAAATTCCGCAAATGCGAAGACTGGGCATCTGGTTAGGGTTCGCAAATGCGAACTCTTTTCTCGCATTTCCCAAGTTATTGCAAACCCAGGTTCGCAATGCCCATATTTGCACCTGCAACTTTTTATACTTAGACGATTTTTAAGCCTCATTTTTCATATCTCTCAAACCCAAACACCCATTGGCGATTTTTCAAGAACCCTTCCTCCTCCAATCCATTTGTAAGTTAATTTTCACTTAATTTCTTCATTCTCTAATATCATTTATCATGTTTTCATCTTAAAATCAAGGTTTTTCATGGGTAAAAATGGGAATTGTGGGTAGAACCTAGGTTTTCTTAAAATTGGAGATTTGGACCTCAATTTGAAGTCCGATTTCAAAACAAATCATAGATATGAACTCGTGGGGGAATGAGTAACCGGATTTTGGTTCGAACCTCGAATTTTGACTACGTGGGTCCGGTGGCATTTTGGGGAATTTTTGAGTAAAATTTTGGGAAATTTATTTTCATGCATTCAAGTTGATTCAATTAGCATTTGTTGATACATTCAAGTAATTTGTGATTAGATTCGAGCGGTTTTGTGGTGAATTCGAGGGGTAAAGCTATACTAGAGGCTTGAGTGGATTTTTGGAGCATTTGAGGTAAGTGTTTGATCTAACTTTGGCTTGAGGGAATAGGGTTAGAGTATTATTAATTGTTATTTGCTAAATGATCGAGTACGGTGTATAGGCATGGTGACGAGTATCTATACACCGGTGTCTAGCATGACTGTGGGTCTTTGTTGGTACTTATTTTGGTATACTTTGGGACTCTTCCAAGCTAATTAATGATTTTCTACATAATGTAAAGAGTTGAGGATAACTTATGAATTGTGAATTCTTTGGAGCGTTGGCTCAAACGATAAAAATACTATCGAGTAAGAAATGAAAGAATTGAAAAGAGACGTGATTAATCCCTTGCCGGGATGGTTTGAGTATAATGATTATCTCCCTTGCCGGGATGTGAAAGTTGTTGTTATTGCTCCCTTGCCGAGATTTAGCTCTTTAATTGTGTTTTCCATTGCTGGGACATTTCTTATTATTGTTTATTTTCTCGCCCGTTTGGTTGTGATTGTTGTTTGGGTGAGGAAGAGTGATATTGCACGAAGGGTCATTCCGTGCCATGTTTTGAGTATTTATGCATGAAGGGACATTCCTTGCTCCGATTTGATTATATTTGCACGAAGGATCATTCCGTGCCATGAAATGAGAGTTATGTGAGGAAAGCACGAAGGGTGATGCCGTACATTTTATTTGATTGCTTTGGGTGAGGATGAGAGTAAAAGTACGAAGGTTGATGCCGTGCAACTGTTGGATTCCTTGTTTTTGTTAATTATTGTTATGCCCTGTTTCTTATTTAAGTTGATGACTTTTATTTTCTGGATTGTACTCCCCCATAGCATGCTTCCCTCCCTTTTAACTATTTATTCTTGGTATTCTTTCCTTTTATTGCACATATGTATATTGAATTGCAAAGGTTGATCACTACTTCGCCGGGGTTTGGCCAGACACTTACCAGCATATGGGATCGGTTGTGCTGATGCTACACTTCTTTGCTTTTTGCACAGATCACGGTACCGGAGCGGCTTTTGTACCACAGCAGTAGCACATTGAGTGGGAGCTGACTTCAGTCCAGGGACTACGAGGTAACCTAGCTAGCGTTCTATATCTTCTGTTTGTTTTCATTGTACCGAGACAGACACTGTGTATTTTCTTTCTATTCAACAAACTTGTTTGTAGCATTCATTAGTAGTTCGTGAGATAGCGACTCTAGTCTTGGGTAGTGAAATGTTAAGCTTCCGCGTTCTGGGTTTTCAGTTATTTATGTTATAAAAGACTTCCGCTTTTATTTAAAGGTTTATTATTATCATTACTGTTGTGTAGTTATCCAAAAAGATTTAAATGTTTGGCTTGCCTAGTACCAACATTAGGCGCCATCACGACTCCCGATGGTGGGAAATCTGAATCGTGACAGGAATGATATGCGTTGTTTATTTTAAAATTGTCTATAAAATAATATCTCAAAATTAGAAAATATTTATATTGGCTTCTAAAATAAAATTAAAATATTAAAATATTTAAACAGCAATTAACCAGAAAGTAAGGATGCATATAAGAATTGGCGTTTTAAATATCAATGATTAAATTAACCGAGCATATTTTCTCTATTTCTATTGTCCCTTTGTTTGGACCGTTACTTAAAATTTATTGTATTATCTTGTTAAGTTCATTATTATGTAACGACGAAAAGATCCTTTTAGTGCCGACTAATTTAGTATGATCGTATCATTATCTTATTTTTTCCTCATTTTGTCCTTTCTATATTTCTATTTACGCTTTACCCCACATTTTTTATAATTATTTTATCTCATATTTATTTTTTCTTTGTAATATTGTACTCTTTTAGATTGTTAGTGCATGATATTATTAAACAACAAAAAATAAAACAATATTTCGATACACTAAAACAATTAGTACAATAAATTAAGAACGATCAATTTAGGAAGTGATTATTTCACACCAATATTTAAATTATTATTTATACCGTGAAAACTAGGGGTGTCAATAGTTCGGTTCGGCCGGTTATTTTATAAAATTTGTACCATACGATTTTTTTGGTTATTTTATTATGTATAACTAAAATTAAAATTTTCGAAACCATCCCAATCATGTCCGTTTCTCTTTGGTATCGGTACGGATCGATAATTTTTTTAAAAATTAGTATGTAAAAGCGACTAGTAGAAGTAGAAAGCAATAACATACGTACATTTATAGGGCTTATCAGAACTCTTTAAGATACTTTTACAATTTAAAAGATGATAAATTAAGAAAATATGAAAGAGACTAGAGTATAGATCCATTAACTATTCTACATCAGCGTAAAAGAAACTACGAAATACAAAGAAAATATAAATCATACGAGTGAAAAGATATTAACCAATCTAGGATTCAATAATAAAGTCTATAGAATATTAACTATTCAAAAAGATAAATATAAATTATACAAAAGGAAACATATTCAATATATTATAGTTTACCACTCATGATCATTACAATAACTTGTGTCTTGCTAGTGAATATACTTAAAATACTTTAGTTTCACTAGGAGCAGCACACAGTAGGTTTGAGAATTAAAAGTTTTAGTTTTATTACTTGTGGGATTGTAATTGTTTCATAATTCCAAGGACCAAGAAAGAAATTAATGCTTTATTATTTTTAAATTTAATATATAAATATATTTTTTATATTATTAATTTATTCGGTACGATTCAGTATTTCTTAATTATGATATTTTATTAAAGAAACCTGAAAATCGGTTTCATAAGGTTCGTTTAGTTTTGGTTTTTAATTATCCTTTTGACACCCTAAAGAAAACTGTAATAACCCGATTGAATTAGATGCTCTACAACAAAAATATTCCGTTTTAAGTACTTTCAGTCCTTATTATAGTAGCAGTAGCAGATAGAAATCTCTTGTCCCCCAAGTAAACTTGAATTCCTTTCACCTTAAACAAACGCATTCTGCACATTAACCTTTCGATCGGTTAACAATGGTTCTCGAGGTTTTTTTATTAGCCTCTTTATATTTTTTGTCAATATTCAGTTTTCGTCTGTAAGTTATTTGTTGCAAATTAGGGTTTCTTACGGTTTTTATTGTAATTATTTGTGTCAGGCAACAATGATCTGTATCGACAATTCTGAGTGGATGCGTAATGGAGATTATCCGCGCAACCGATTTGAAGCTCAAACTGACGCAGTTAGTTTATTTTGTGGTTCCAAAACCCAGGTAATATAGCGTAGGGTTTATTGAAGAAAGGTAAAAATTTGGAAAATATTAAAAATTATGTATGTAATTCAAAAATAATTACTAGAAATACAAATAACAATTATAAGGAAATGATCTAATACAAGTATTACTAACTGAAATAGTTTCTTCCATCATTCCAATTTATGTGATGATATTTGATTGAGCACAAAGTTTAAGAATGAAATCCAAAATATATGAAACTTGTGGTCTAAGACGAGGCTTTGATATTTGTGTGCTAAGGTGGATCCATGATATGAAGTTTATGCGTTCTGAACTTGCCACCGAGCCCATACTCATCCTAATTACTGGGTTCGCAATTAAATATTTTCTAATACAAATACATGGTTTAAGCTAAAGCTACTTAGTTCGTCCAAGTCTGCACCTAATGCTCTAGCTGCGCTTCTGTTTATGTGGCTATAAATCATTTGTCAACAGTAAAATGTAAAGTTTAAAGTTGAATTATTTCTAATATCATAAATGTGTCATTTTTTTCGGGACAGAATAAAAAGGAAATACCTTCACATAAATTAGGAAGGAGGGAGTATTGTTTAGTGTCATCATTTTCAAGAGGGAGTCTCATGGGTGATAAGACACCCGCCACAGAGCCTTGATTGCCTGCACTTAAAGTCAGCATGTTACACCTAGCTTCAAGACTTAAGTGAGCCTCATATGAGCTATTGGCAACACTGCTATGTGTATAGTCTGATGGTTCTAAAATATATACTTATACTAAGTATGTTCAATTATCACAAAAGAGTAGTGGCTGTAATGGTACTATGCACGCACTGATTAGGAGTGTTACTCTTTTAGGATCTCCGTGAATAGATGACTCGATGTCAATGGATTTCAGCGGTTTATTTACCTTTTAGTAAGCACCAAGTTTGTACTCTTGACTGTTCCATTATTTGATTTGTGTTAATTGGTCTGCAGTCTAATCCCGAGAATACAGTTGGAGTATTGACCATGGCTGGCAAAGGAGTTCGGGTATTGGTTACTCCTACCAGCGACCTAGGAAAAATGTTAGCTTGCACGCACGGTAAGCTTCCCTAGTTGGCTGTGCTTTTCTTCATAGTAATTCATTACTGGTAGAGGCCACTACAAACACGTTCTACAGGTTTTGCAGCTTTCTGTGTTGACGCTAAATTTAATGGACACTAGGTTTACTAAAACAACTTGAAATTTTGATGCCGAAAACAAGTATGGTTTGACTGGTTGCGCTTCTATTCTAGTACCACTTGTATAAGATCTTGTCCATGCCTTTTCTGGAATTTTCGCGGTATTACTCATTTGTTGGTGTTCATTTGAGTGTGCATAGAGCCACTTGTTTTCTTCCTGTCCAAGCTGTTCCTTTTTACCAGTTGTGCAGTTACAGTTTTTTCTCTAATAGAAGATTTACATACGAGGGTATCCCCTATATCACTAGGTCATTTTGTGATGAAACCTACTTATACCCTTCATGAATTTTAAATATTATCTCAAAACTTGCCCGGCTTCCTAAAATTCAAACATATGGGCATTACCATAGAGAGGACAATAACTATCTAAAATTAAAAAGAAGACATAATGCCATTGTAATATTGTACTTCGTTGATTGAATTTAATATATCACTCTTTCCTTTTAATCTATTCAAAAAAATAAAGAGGCACCTTTTATATTTAAAAACTTTTTAACTTTAAGCTTCCAATTATATCTTCAATGACATGCTTTATAGCCATATAAATGCCATGGTATATCTAACACCACAGGTTCTAGAGTACTTTTGATATATGCCAAAAGTTTTTCTTTTCTCTTAACACTGTGCCGACGACATACTGCCTTATAAAATGAAATGGAGGTAGTAATATCTAAATGTAAGCTCTGCTGCTTTACAGTTGAAGAGATTGAAGTCAAATTATTTTTTTACAACAGAAATTAGGCGGCCGCGTGATGCGTGGGTTAGGCGTACATCGTGGGCTCGAATCGTGCCATAGAAAAAAGCCTTGTTAAATGGAGAAGGGCAAAGGAGTGGGCCCATTATCCATGGAGTTTCGAACCGTGCATTTTTTGTTTATCAAAAGACTGAAAATTTCCCCCTTTTTAAATAAAATGTACTGTAATAAAAGATGTTCTGTTCCTACACTTTGTCTGATAGCATTTTCAGTCCTTTATTTGGCATAGACAGAGGAGGAAGTTTTTAGTCCCCAGTCGAGCGAATAAAATTTTTGGATTTGTTAGGAGGCTGTAGGGGTTGATGACTGTTTCTGGGATGCTTTTTGTACCACCTTGGTACCGGATGAATAAAATTTACCTTATCAAAAAAGAAAAAAAAAATTCCCAGTCGAATGAGAGAAAAGAAGTGAATAAGGATGAGTTTCTTAGGAAGAAATGAAGTGTAGTATAAAAACCTACAGACATGTTATATCTGTAAAAACATACTAGTAGTCGTACCCGCGCGATGCGCGGTTAGTATTAAAAAATATTAATTAAATTAAATTATGATCGGGCTTGTTTGATCATATTAGATTATATTACTTTAATAAAATTCAATTGTCATCTTACTTGTTAATAAATCAAAAGTACTTATATAGTTAGTGAATAACTTTTTTGTTCTATATTTTTTTATTATATTAAGCAATATTTAATATTCGCTTTCTTTTTGTCATATATGAGAAGATTTATAATTTATTACTGTTGAAATAAGTTTTTATTTTAAATTTTATTTTATTGTTCTTAATAATATTATCTAAATTTAATGAACAAAATCTCTGTTAAACTAACGGGACTTATAGAGGGAGCGTATTGAATAACTTTCTGTTATGTATTTTTCTTTATTATATCATCTAATATTTAATATTATTACATTGCTAATAGAAAGTTTTATTAGCATATTACTTTATTAAATATTTTTCTCTGAAA
>MDKF010647637.1:0-43127 GCA_026770625.1 Nicotiana glauca | reverse complement strand
AGTTATATTTGGCCTAAATTAAATATTTACCTGCTAAAAATGGGTAAAATTTTGGGGAGGGTCAAAAATCACATGCCAACAATTATTTTCTAGGAATTTGAGGTAGCAACTATGATAAGGCACATAAAGAAACCAAAAACTTGTAGTCATGAAATAACGTAAGCTGGCAGAAGGTTTTTTTTGTGTATTTTCTTGTTAATTCTTTCTAATTTTTTAAATAATAATAATAATTATTATCATTATTATATTTGAAAATAACATTGATTAATAATTAGAATAAATTACTAATCGAATATTTAGGAATACAAAACAGAGAGAGAAAGCGGAAGAAAAGTGGTAGAGAAAGTCAATAACACTTATTATTCTACAAACCCAAGGATTCAAAAGTGAAATATTAGATATTAAACGGCAGAGGCGGATCCAGGATTCCAAGAAGATGGGTGCACTATTACAAAGAGGTGAATCTAGAAATTATACTTGACAAATTTAACCTTTATGTTCTTACCATATTCATTACCATTTAAAAATTTTAGTTTTTTTTTGTTGTTGTAATTTTGGTGATTTGTTATAACATATATAATTATACTCCATATAAAAAAATTTAAGGAACATTGAACCATACTATATCATCAGTTGCTATTAATTTTAATGATATAAACTTTTGTGATGACAAAGGGAGATCAAGCATTAACGTGTTAGATTTGGGATTTTGGATGAATAAATCAAACAAAAAAGAAGAAGAAAAAATACTTAACTAAAACACTAGCGGGGACATTAGATATGCCTACAAACTGAGAATTGAACATATATATAACATTACATATAAAGGTGCACTGAAAAATTATTGCACCATAGAACTCTTTGAGTTTGGGAGCACACATGTATATTTAAATATATTTTAAGAAATATAAAATTATTATATAAGATATAGAGATTTGCATAGGTGCACGTGCCTTATGCTCCAATACCAGATCAAATTTTTTACTCTTTGAAAATAGAATTTTCATAGGATAAAATAATAATTGCAGTTAAATATTTAAAACTATGGATAAACTAATATGAAGAATTTTAATCAACAAAATGTAAACTATTTTCTTTAATGTTGAAAATAAATAACAAACTCTTATCAGCTAAGGCACCTAATTTATTTAGTTTTCAAATTCTTCATATAAGTAAAATTATTTTTAAATAGGCAGAACTCACTCATAAGATATATTAATTTGTTTCGATAAGAAGAGCATTCAAATGAAAAGGAAACTAAAAAATAGAAAAAACTTTATTATAATATAGCTTTAAGAATCAAATTGATAAAAATGCATCCTTGAAGCGGTATGGATAAAAAAATAGAAGACAAAATATATTCTAAATGATTAGCCATTCACTATTATAATTATTATTTAAAAAATTGATAACTCTCTATATATTTTATAAAATATTTAGCCAATAGTAATCACTTTGAAATTTTATCAAAATATTTTTATGAGTTATAACACTTACCTCTTCATTCCTAAAAAGACAGAGAAATTCAGTTTTTACTTTGGTTTCTTTGATATATCTTTGTTGATAAAATTATTTTTGTGTTGTTTACATATTTTCGTATTAGATGATAGAAATTACAACGATCTCGTAGGATACTCCAATAGAAGTTCTCAGAATTTACAATAATGTATTTGAGCACTTGAGCACATAATTTCTTTTTTTTATTGAGCTAGGCTAAATATGGTCGGCATTCTTCATTTTCAGAAATTTATACTTTTTCTTTAATTTTATTTTATAAGTCAAACATATTATTCAATCACACACACATATATAATTTTTAAAATAGTATATTCATTGATATAGGATATACGAGCAAAGCGCGCACACCAAGACTAGTAACTTTAAAATTATGTTAATACTTTTTGTTGGGCAACCAATTAATAGATGTTCAGCCAATATGATAATATTTGGGATGAATCCACGTGCAAACTAAAAAAAAATAAAACTAGGAAAACATTTTATATCACGACCCAAAATCCACTGATCATGATGACACCAAAACCAACCCGCTAGGTAAGCCAACTATTAATTATTCAATTTCAATTATATTAACAAGACAACTAAATGAAAGTAATTTACGGAATTTTATACATTTCCCAAGGACTGGTAGTACAAATCATGAGCTTCTACGAATGGAGTTTACAAAGCAATAATGAAACAACTACACAGTCTGTTTGAAAAGTACATAAACAGAGTTTTATAAGCTAAGCGTACCCCGAACAAAGGAGGCAGCTACAACAGGGACGCCGGTACATCTCCAACTCCCGCAACCATCGAGCACAACAACAACAACAATAACCGACATCTGCACGCAATGTGCAGAAGTGTAGTATCAGTACAACCGACCCCATGTACTGAGTAAGTAACAGACCTAACCTTAAGTTGAAAACAGTGACAAGCTAACACGGGATCAGGTCCAATGCCAATATTTTCACAACAACATAATACAAGTAAAAAAAATAATATATTTCAAAACTAAAATACTCAGCTCGTTCACAATTCCAGAAAATGGTCATGCTTTTCAAATATCTCTGTGAAAGAAAATCCCAGATCTCTTATCGAAAATGCCAAAAGTACGAGTAAGTTTGAAAACTGTAATTTTTTCAAATACCCGTTCCACAATAAATAAAATATCACATTTTCTTTCCAAATAACAAGTATAAAGTGCTTCTCCATACTCACATATCAATGTGTATAATAAGTA
This sequence comes from Nicotiana glauca, assembly GCA_026770625.1. NCBI lineage: Eukaryota > Viridiplantae > Streptophyta > Magnoliopsida > Solanales > Solanaceae > Nicotiana > Nicotiana glauca. Next base: position 40,384 of record MDKF010647637.1, on the reverse strand, counting down.
CTGAATGACGCGATACTATCTAGCATGAGGAAAATGCATCTCTATGCCTGTATGTCATGTATACATGTAAATGCCATGTATTTCAGAGATGATACACGTACTCACAATCTCAGAGTAGCCAGTCTCATTGCCTCGCATCCTCCCCTACTAAGTTCAATACTCAACATACTCAATCACTCAGCACTATGTAATAACCACTGGGGCTGTACAAACTCCGGAAGGGCTCTTTCAGCCCAAGCGCTATATCGATGCAGCGTGCAACCCAATCCATGTATCGCTGCAGTGTGTATCCCGATCTATATACATATATAATCAATATATCGCTGCGGCGTTCGACCCGATCTATATACATAAATATAATCAATATATCGTTGTGGCGTGCAGTCCGATCCCATAAAGTATAATAGATATAATATGCTGCGGCGTGCTGCCTGATCCAAAAATGTCACTCTCACTCAGGCCATCAGCCTCACCCAGTCATGAATCTCTCCGGTCTCACTCACGGGCACACAATGTCATGAATCTAGCTCGACAACAATCATATGATGTATCAATAACAACAACTGAGACTGAGATATAATATGAATGCATGAAAAATATCAATGAAAATCAGTGAGATGACAACCAGAAATAACCACTATGGGTACAAACAATATCAACATGAAGCCTAAACATGATATTTAGCATGATTGACAGCTCAATTACTTTACCACATGGTGAAAATACAAATATCCACAAAATGAGGCCACTATATAGGGCCATGAGAACAATAGAGTCCCAATTCACAGGGTGCACACCTATACGCCCGTCACCTAGAACATGCGTCACCTCAAAACCAATCACATAACACGTAGTTCAGGGTTTCATACCCTCAACACTAAGCTTAGAAGAGTTACTTACCTCGAACGAGCCACTGCCAATACTGAGCAGGCCAAGCAATGCTTCAAAAATGCCATCCCGCGCGTCCGACCTCCGAACGACTCGAAACTAACCTAAAACACCTCAAATACATCAAACAATGCTAAAGGAACCAATCCCAATCGAAAAAGGTCGAATCTTTAATCAAAAGCCCAAAATCAGCTAAAAAGTCCAACCCGGGCCCATACCTCGAAATCGATAAAACTCACAAAACTCATCAACCCATTCAATTACAAGTTCAACCATACTAGTTTCACTCAAATCCGACTCCGAATCGATGTTCAAAACTCAAAAATTCATATTATGAAACTTTAGGCCAAAACCCTCCAATTCCTTCTTTAAAATTCATCAACCAAAAGCTAAAATTAAAAATAGATTCATGAAATATAACTAAAACTGAGTAGAGAACACTTACCCCAATTCATATGGTAAAAAGCACCTCGAAAAATTGCCCAATTCCGAGCTCCCCAACTCAAAATATGTTAAATGCACAAAACCTTTGTTTTAACATTGTTCTGCCTCTTTTTTGTGCCAAAAGATCTCAAAACTCACTTTTGATACCTCCAATGGATTCTTTGTGAAATTCTAGTCAAGTTAGGCTCTTGAATCACTCCATTTGACCTTATATTGAAGGAGATATGTTGGATTCACTATTTGAAAATAGTGCATATTTTTAAATACGTAGCAGTGGCAATTTCATAATTAATCTAAAAAATCTGGCAACCTAATTCTTAGTAAAATTACCATAAAATCCTCATACGATGTCCAACTTTGACGATTCTTTTTATATGGCTCCATAATTACGATAAGAATCTAATACTTCAATAAAAATAGAAATCGGAGCTTATTTGTTCAATGTGGTACCATTTATGCTTAAAGAAACGACGTCGAAACATAAGAAAAATGAGCGCAACACAACCCAAACATATCCGAAACACACTTGGGCCCCTCGGTACCCCATATAAACATACCAAAAAGTTCTATATCATAATATAGACCTACTCGAGACCTCAAAACACACATAACAATATTGAAACGACAAAATGCACCTCAAATCAAACTTAATGAAATTTCGAACTTTCGACTTCCAAAAACTCACGCCGAAACATATCAAATCAACTCAGAATGAATCCAAATTTTGCACATATGTCCTAATATATCATACGGAGCTACTCATGCCCCCAAACTACCGAGTGAAGTACAAATGCTCGAAACAATCGGTCGGGTCGTTACATTTTAAGAGTTCTGTCGCGCACAAATTTTTTTCCCGCTTCTCTCTGATGCCATAGTTACTTGCTCACTTTAGGAATTATGTTAATACTAATATTGGGTAACCAATTTGTAATGACCCAGCCGGTCATTTTGAAAGTGATATCCCCGATCCCCTATTTACTACTTTTTTCGTATTCGTTTCTGCTTGTGTGTCTTGCCGGGAGGTTTTCTTTTTGGTTTCGGAGTGTTTTGGGACACTTAGTCCCTAAACGGAAGCTTAAGTCTTAGGATTTCGACCGTAGTTGAAACTTTTTGAGGACAACCCCGAAATAGAGTTTTGTTAGTTCTGTTAGCTCCGTTGGGTGATTTGGGCTTAGGAGCACGTCCGGATTGTATTTTGGAGATCTATAGTTGATTTAGGCTTGAACTGGCGAAAGTTGAAATTTTGGAGATTTTGACCGGAAGTGGACTTTTTGATATCGGGGTCGGATTTTGATTTTGAAAGTTGAAGTAGGTTCGTAATGTCAATTATGACTTGCGCAAAATTTGAGGTCAATCGGACGTGATTTGACAGGTTTCGGCATCAGTTGTAGAAGTTTGAAGTTTCAAAGTTCATTAAGTTTGAATTGTAGGGTAATTCGTATTTTTAGCGTTGTCTAATGTGATTTGAGGGCTCGACTAAGTTCATGTAGTGTTTTAGGACTTGTTGTATGTTTGGTTGAGGTCCCCGGAGCCTCGGGTGGATTTCAGATGGTTTAAGGACTAGAATTGGACTTAGTGTTATAGCTGAAGCATCAGCTACTGCTGGTGTTTTGTTTTCTTCTATGCATTTGCGAAGGTTTTCCCGCGTACACATAGAGGAAGTTTTGATGACGCTAAAATTAAGCCTTCGCGTTCGCGAAGCATTTCTCGTATTTTCGAAGCACTGAGATCTTTGGCATACGCGTTCGCAATTGGGTCCTCGTATTCGCATAGAGGAAGGGGCAGACGAGTCATCAGGCAAATTAGTCTACGTGTTGGCGATGAGGGTCACGCGTTCGCGTAGGGTCTGGCTGTGTAAGCTCCGCATTCGCGATTGGGCCATCGCGTTCGCAAATGAAGTTTTTGGACTGAAGCATTTTTATGCTTCGCGAACGCGAGGATAGTTCTGTGTTCGCGAAGAAGGAATTACCCGCGCAACATATTTATATTTCAGAAATGAGGGTTTGGCCATTTTTATCAAAACTTGAGTCTGAGAGCTTGAATTTGGACGAGATTTTGATGGATTTTCAGAGATATCGATTCAGTAACGATTCTTCACTCGTTTTTGGTTATCCCACTAATCCATAATTTATTTCCCTCTTTAAATTCAGATTTGGGTTGAAAATTTGGGGAAACTTTCTTCAACTAAGATTTTGCATTTTGATTGGGATTTTGCTATCGGATTTGGATGATTTTGGTACGAGTGAACTCGTGAGTGAATGAGTGTTCATATTTTGTGACTTTTACCCGATTCCGAGACATGGGCCCAGAGAGGCTTTTAAGGGCGATTTTTCAATTTCTTGTTAAAATCTTAATTTCATTAATTAGATTAGTTTATTATAGTTGTATTCAGGATATGTAATTATGGTTGGCTAGATTTGTCATTTAGAGTCGGATAATCGAGGAAAGGGCATTCTTACGGATTGATTTGAGCTTGGTTCGAGGTAAGTGGCTTGCCTAACCTTGTGTGGGGAAACTCTCCTTAGAATTTGGTACTGTTATGATATGTGAGCACCGTGTACATTAGGTGACGAGTGTGGACGCGGGTTATTTGTTTTAAAACCCGACTTTTACGGAATGATAACATGTTTTTTCTTAATTTAGTTATACTTTCATGTGTAGTTATCTTGTTTAGCCTAGAATAGCATGTCTTAAATGCTTGTCTGAACACTTTGCAGCATGCTTAGTAGATTTTCCTACTTTTTCCTTGACTTGTACTTAGTCTAAATGGTAGGATTTCGTGCTGTTACTAGTATTTCTATTATTTTGAGATGTGTGTTTACTTTGCAACTAGGGGATGCTATCCCGCATAATCTCCCTACATATTTACTTTGGGACTATAGGACGGTATCCCGGAGACCCCCCTGCACATATACTTTTGAGACTACGAGGCAGTACCTTGGGAGTTCTGCCTATACATTTACTTTGGTGACTATGAGACGGTATCTCGGGAGATTTACTGTTACTTCTCTATGGATTTCCTTTCACTTAATTCCAGTCTTTTATTACTTTACAATATTTTACTTTGCCTTAATTATTTTATATACACCAGTGGGCCTTGACCTGGCCTCGTCACTATTTGGCCGAGGTTAGGCGTGAGACTTACTGTGTACCATAGTGGTGTACTCATGCTACTCTTCTGCACATATTTTTGTGTGTAGATCCAGGTATTTCTTACCAACCTTGTCATCAGTGAGCAGCGACAGTTGGAGACGTTAAGGTATATCTGCCGCATTCGCAGACCTCGGAGTCCCCCTCTATTTTCCCCTACGTCCATTATTTTCTGTACTTTTTTTGTTAGACTCTAGTGTATATAGATACTAGTTTTCCTTTTGTAGTTTGTGACTCATGATGTTCCGTGTTTTGGGAAGACTATGTATTATTGAGGAGTTGGTTATTGACATGCCAAGCAACATGGTCATTAGTTACGTTGTTATTTGTTGCAGTTAGTTGTGAGTTTTTACTTCTATTCCTGTTATTTCCGTAATTGTTTAGGCTTACAGGTGCCATCACGACGTCTTATAGAGGGGAAATTTGGGTCGTGACAAGTTAGTATTAGAGCACTAGGTTCTTAGGTGCCGTGAGTCACAAGCCGATTTATTAGAGTCTCGTGGATCGGTACGGAGACGTCTTTATATATCTTCGGGAGGTTATGAAACTGTTAGGAAAGTTACACTTCTTTGATTCCTTGTTGTGCGAAGATTTGTTGGTTTCAAAATTCTAAACTTTTATATTCTATTCTCTCACAGATGGTGAGGACACATACAAGCATATGTGATGACCAGACACCTGCGCCCTCTGCTAGAGCCGCCAGAGGCCGGGGCCAGCATGAGGCCGAGGATGTTAACGCAGTGCAGCCAGAGCACCCGCACAAGCTACTATAGAGGAGGCCCTAGTAGCTCCAGCTTGAGGACCGACACCTGAGGTACCTGTTGCCCCACCAGCCCTCCAAGAGACTCTAGCCCTGTTTCTGAGCATGTTCAGCACCTTAGCTCAGGCGGGACTGATCCCACTTACTCCTGCCACATCTCAGGCTGGGGGAGGAGCATAGACTCCCATTGCCCGTACCCCAGAGCAGTGGACTCCGGTCGGCCATGTTCTAGAGATTATACCGATGTAGTCGGTAGCTCCAGTCCAGCCCGAGGCTATTGCAGCAGCTTATGAGGTGGAGCAGCTCAAACTGGAGAGGTACAAGAAGTACCACCCTCCTACCTTCAGTGGATTGGCGACAGATGATGCCTAGGGTTTTTTGGAAGAGTGTGACCATATCCTTTGCACTATGGGTATAGTGGAGTCGAATGGAGTTTCTTTTACTACATTCTAGCTTAGAGGAGCATCCCATCAGTGGTGGCGTACTTATGATTTGAGTAGTCCAGATGAAGCAGCTTCACTTACATGGACTCAATTCTCATACATATTCTTAAGAGAGTATGTTCCTCAAAGTCTTAGGGACGTATGGCTCATAGAGTTTGATCAGTTGCATTAGGGTACTCTGACTGTGTCAGAGTATGCCGTTCGCTTCAATAATTTGTCTCGACATGCACCAGCCTTGGTTTCCATAGTTCGAGAGAGGGTTTATCGGTTTATTGAGAGACTCCACCCCAATATCAAGATTAGCATGGCCCGAGAGTTGGAGATGGATATTTCTTACCAGCAGGTTGTGAGTATTGCTAGGAGATTGGAGGGTATGCTTGCTCGGGATAGAGAGGAGCGGGAGGCTAAGAGGTCTCTAGAGTCTGGCACTTATTGTGGTACTAGTTCCCCAGCTACAGTTCGACATGGTAGGGTTATTGTGAGTTGCCCCGCTCACTCAGCTCTTCCAGCAGCCAGTGGTATTCCGGCTACTTCTAGCCCCCAAGAGCCTTATTATGCACCGCTAGTATCTAGTGCACCTTCTGCACGGGGTGCTTTTAGCGGTCAGTCCAGAAGACCTAGCCCGAGCCAGTCACAACAACCACGCCCTCAAAGAACTTATTTTGAGTGTGGCGACACTCACCATAGCCACAAACTTAGGAGGGGTGAACCTCCACAAACTTCTCAGCCACCCCGTGCTCCACCGGGTCCTCAAGCTATGATTATAGCACTAGCTACCGCTCCACCTGCTTAGTCAGCTCGAGATGGAGGTCGAGGAGGTAGGGGTCATCCTAGAAGGGGAGGCCAGGCAAGATATTATGGTCTTCCTGCTCGTACAGAGATAGTTACTTCTGACTCTATCATTACAGGTGTTGTTCTAGTCTGTCATAGAGATGTGTCGGTCTTATTTGATCTCGGCTCCACTTATTCCTATGTGTCCTCTTATTTTTCCCCATAGTTGGGCGTATCTCGTGATTCCTTGAGTTCTCCTATTTATGTGTCTACACCTCTAGGAGATTCTATCATTGTGGACCGTGTGTATCGGTCGTGTTTGGTTATTTTAATGATTTTGAGATCAGAGATGATTTATTATTGCTCAACATGGTAGCCTTTAATTTTACTCTGGGCATGGACTGGTTGTCACCCCATTATGCTATGCTTAATTGTCACACTAAGACCGTGATGCTGGCTATGCCAGGATTACCACAGTTAGAGTGGAGAAATGCCGTAGAGTATACTCCCAACAGAGTTATTTCCTTTCTTAAAGCTCAATAAATGGTTGAGAAGGGGTCTGACGCGTATATAGCTTACGTGAGAGATGTCAGTATTGATAACCCTACAGTTGAGTCAGTTCCAGTAGTGAGGGACTTTCCGGATGTATTCCCAGCTAATCTTCCGGGCATGCCTCCCGACAGTGATATTGACTTTGGCATTGATTTGTTGTCGGGCACTCAGCCCATTTCTATTCCTCCATATTGTATGGATCCTCCTGAGTTGAAGGAGCAGTTACAGAAGTTTCTTGATAAGGGCTTCATTCGGTCCAAAGTGTCACCTTGGGGGTGCTTTGGTCTTATTTGTGAAGAAGAAGGATGGTTCTATGCGTATGTGCATTGATTATCGCTAGTTGAACAGAGTTACAGTGAAGAACATGTATTCATTGCCTCATATTAATGACCTATTTGATCAGTTACAAGGTGCTAGGGTGTTCTCCAAGATTGACTTGGGTTCAAGCTATCACCAGTTGAAGATTCGGGATCCCGATATCCTGAAGACTGCTTTCGGGACTCGATATGGTCACTACGAGTTCCTTGTGATGTCATTTGGGCTGGCTAATTCCCCAACAAGTTTTATGAACTTGATGCACAGTATGTTCTGGACCTAGCCTGACTCTTTTCTCATCGTATTCATTGATGACATTTTGGTGTATTCCCGGACTCGGGAGGATCAGGAGTAGCACCTGAGGACTGTGCTCCAGACCTTGAGAGAAAAGAAGCTATATGCAAAAATTTGGAAGTGTGGGTTTTGGCTAGACTCAGTGGCATTCTTGGGTCATGTAATATCAAGTTATGTGATCAAGGTGGATCCGAAGAAGGTGGAAGCAGTGCAGAGTTGGCCCAGACCATCCTCAGTTACGCAGATCCAGAGTTTTCTTAGTTTGGTGGGTTATTATTGTTGATTTTTAGAGGGTTTCTCATCTATTACAGTACCTATTACCAGGTTGACCCAGAAGGGTGCTCCGTTCATGTCACGACCCCAAATCTCGGTCGTGATGGCGCCCAACACAATGATAGACAAGCTCGACCAATTACAACTCACAACCTATTTTCTTATCACGGTTTATTACTGATTAACCACTTTAATACAAAATCAAAGTATGAATTTTTTTTTTCTTTTAAACAGTTGGAATGTGCGGAACCAAAAGCATAAAAATCTCTATAAAACAGCCCATGATCCGGTATCATAAGTCCGAGCCTCTAATACAAGGTTTCACAACCTAATATAGAAAATAAGTCTGAAATGCGGAATAATAAGTAAAGATAGAAGGAGAAATCAGTTCTGCAAACTCCATGCAGCTACCTCGATAACTCCGATGAAAATTAAACGGCAGGAAAGCTCGCTCTAAGCCTCAGGAATACCTGTACCTGCACACATCGTGCAGGGAGTAATGTGAGTACTCCGACCCAGTGAGTAATAAACATAAATAAATGCCGAGGATAAGAAATCATGGAAAAATACAAAGTAAACTATAAATGGCAGTTTAGAACATTTAATAATGAGACAACAAGTCAATGGAATAAGAGTACAGATACTGAGACAGGTAAGACAGATAAAGAACAAATGCATGAGTGCAATGCAATGCATATGACGGTACACTCTGGTACCTACTGCGGCACGCATCCCAAGCCATGCATTTATTTATCATCGATGGCGCTCACTGGAGGTGTGTACAGACTCCGGAGGGGCTCCTACAACCCAAGCGCAATATCAAGCCATCTCGTGGCATCAACCAGGCTCTCGGATTCAATATCAATATAATCAACCAAGCTCTCGGCCTCAAGATCAATGTAATCAACCAGGCTCTCGGCCTCAATATCAATATAAAATTGCTGTGGCGCACAACCCGATCCATACTCAGTCCAGAAATCATTATAAGCCCCTTGGGCATTTGTAAAATAGTAGTTCTCAGCCCAAAATATCATTTAAGTTTTCAAATCTTAGAAAGATGGCTGAGTTTGCAAGACAGTATTTAAAACCTTGGACTGAGATCAATTATATGAGAATATGGTAAGAAACCATTAAAAACAATCCCTGAAGGATTCAATCAGTTGGCATGAGGCCAAATTATAACAATCAATCTATTTTTATAAGGATATCAACTAAGCTTCAAGCAATTTTGTAGTATTTTCATTAAGCGGGATGGACCCAGTATCAATCCCCAACGGTGCTCCACCCCACGCCCATTATCCGGCGTGCAAGTCACCTTAATATAGCGTTACGATGTGAATTTTCTGGGGTTTCAAACCCTTAGGACATCATTTACATTAATTACACACCTCAAACCGGTGAAAAGTCTAGCTCGCTATGCCCTTGCCTCTCAAATTGGCCTCCTCGTGCGTCGAATCTGACCAAAATCACAACAAATATATCATATTATGCTAAGGAGACAATACCCAATCAAAAACAATCGAAAAATGTCACAATTGACGAAATTGACAAAATCCGAGCCTCGAGCCCACGTCTCGAAACTCAGAAATTATTACATCATTGGGTTCCTTATCTCGCCACGAGTCTAACCATACTAAAATTATCCAATTCCCATAACATTTTGACTATCAAATTCGTGATTTTATCCAAGAGGGTTTTCTACACTTTTCCAACAAAATTCACTGATTAAACGCCAAAACTTTTAATAGATTCAAGTTATACAACCAAAATTGAGTTAAGAACACTTACCCCGTTGTTCTCTATGAAAATTTGTCCAAGAATCGCCCTATCCGAGCTCCAAATCGCTAAAAATGGAAAATGGGAACGAAGTCCCATTTTCAAAATTTAACATTCTGACCAGCTACAGTGTTTTCGCAATTCCCGATAAAACCTTTGCAATTGCGAAGCTACAGTATTTTTTTTGCAATTCCCTACAAATCCTTTGCATTTGCGAAGCTACAGTGTTTTCGCAATTCCCAGCAAAAATTCGCATTTGCGAAGCTACAGTGTCACACTAGAACCAGCAATATCAAACTCCTCCAAAATGATCCGAAACTAACCTGAGACCCCCGGGACCTCAATCACTAACACATCCTAAAACATCATTCAAACTTGTTCCAATTATAAAAACACCTCAAAAAACACCAAAACCATCAAATTACATCGAATTCAAGCCTAAGCTCTTCTAAAACTTTCGAAACACGCATTCGATCAAAAGCCCAACCAAACCACTTCCGAATGACCTGAAACTTTGCACACACATCCCAAATCACCTAACAAATCTACAACAACTCTCGAAATTCCATTCCGACTCCCGGATCAAACTCTCACCTATCCACCGGAAATCGCCAAAATACTAACTTCGCCAATTCAAGCCTAATTCTACACCAGACCTCTAAAAATACTTCCGATCACGCTCCTAAGTCACAAATCACCTCCCGGAGCTAACCAAACCATCGAAATTCACATCCGAGCCCTCTAACATATAAGTCAACTTCCGGTTGACTTTTCCAAACTAAGCCTTCCTTAAAGAGACTAAGTGTCTCATATCTTCTCAAAACCACTCCAAATCAACTCTAACACACCAAATACCGATAATGAAACATAAAGAAGCAGAAAATGGTAAGAACGGGGCAGTAACTCATGAGATGACGGGTCGGATCGTCACATCCTCCCCAACTTAAACAAACGCTCGTCCTCGAGCGAGTTAAGAAACATACCTTAAGCCTCAAATAGGTGAGGATATCAGCTCCGCATCTCCCGCTCGGTCTCCCAGGTAGCTTCCTCCGCGGGCCGACCTCCCCACTGCACTTTCACTGACGCTATATCTTTCGATCTCAATTTTCGAACCTGTCGACCCAAAATAGCCATTGGCTCCACATCATAAGTCAAATCCTCATCTAACTGCACCGTGCTGAAATCCAAAACATGAGACGGGTCTCCAACATACTTCCGGAGCATATAAACATGAAATACCGGATGAACGCCCGGCAAACTGGGTGGCAAAGCAAGCATATAGACCACCTCTCCAATCCTCCTAAGTACCTCAAAAGGTCCAATAAACCGCGGGCTCAACTTCCCTTTCTTTCCAAATCTCATAACACCCTTCATGGGCGAAACCTTCAGCAAGACCTTCTCACCCACCATGTATGATACATCTCGAACCTTCCGGTCCGCATAACTCTTCTGACGTGACTGAGCTGTACGAAGTCTCTCCTGAATCACTTTCACCTTCTCTAAGGCATCCTGAACCAACTCTGTCCCTAATAGTCTAACCACGCCAGGCGCGAACCAACCAACTGGAGATCTGCACCGTCTCCCATAGAAGGCCTCATATGGTGCCATCTGAATACTGGATTGATAACTATTATTGTAGGCAAACTCTGCAAGCGGCAAAAACTCATCCTAAGAACCTCCGAAACTAATCAGACAGGCACGCAACATATCCTCCAATATCTAAATAGTACGCTCGAACTATCCGTTTGTCTGAGGATGAAATGTTGTGCTCAACTCCACCTGAGTACCCAACTCTCGCTGGAAAGTCCTCCAAAACTGGAAAGTAAACTGAGTACCTCTATCTGAGATAACGGAATCTGGAACACCGTGCAACCGCACAATCTCTCGGATAAATATACCTTCCAGCCGCTCCGAAGAATAAGTAGTACACACTGGAATGAAGTGTGCGGACTTGGTCAGCCGATCCACAATCACCCACGTAGAATCAAATTTCTTCGAGGTTCGAGGAAGACCACTCACAAAATCCATCGTAACTCTCTCCCACTTCCACCCTGGAATAATCATCCGCTGAAGCAAACCACCCAGTCTCTGATGCTCATATTTCACCTGCTGATAATTGAGACACCGAGCTACATAACCTACCATATCTTTCTTCATTCTTCTCTACCAATAATGCTGTCTCAAGTCCTGATACATCTTCGCGGCACCAGAATGAATAGAATATCGCGATTGTGGGCCTCTTCCAGAATCAACTCTCTAAGCCCATCTACATTGGGCACATAGATAAGCCATGCATCCTCAATACGCCATCATCATCTATAGTCACATCTCTGGCATCATCATGCTGAACTCTATCCTTAAGGACAAGTAAGTGTGGATCATCATACTGGCACTCTCTGATGCGATCATATAAGGAAGACCGAGAAACCACGCAAGACAACACCCGACTGGGCTTAGATATGTCTTGTCTCACAAACCGATTAGCCAAGGCTTGAATATCTACTACAAAGGGCCTCTCCCCAACAGGAATGTATGCCAAACTCCCCATACTGACTGCCTTTCGGCTCAAAGCATCGGTCGCTACATTGGCCTTTCCCAGATGATACAGAATGGTAATATCATAATCTTTTAGCAATTCTAGCCACCTTCGCTGCCTCAAATTAAGGTCTTTCTGCTTAAACAAATGCTGAAGACTGTGATTATCAGTGAATACCTCACAAGACACGTCATATAAATAGTGCCTCCAAATTTTCAAGGCATGAACTATAGCAGGCAACTCTAAGTCATGTACAGGGTAGTTCCTTTCATGGGGCTTCAACTGAATAGAAGCATAAGCAATAACTCTACCCTCCTGCATCATCACACAACCAATCCCAACTCTAGAAGCATCACAATATACAGTATATGAGCCTGAAGCTGATGGCAACACCAATATTGGAGCTGTGGTTAAGGCTGTCTTGAGCTTCTGAAAGCTCTCCTCGCACTCATCTGACCATACAAATGGATCACCTTTCTGAGTTAACTTGGTCAAAGGGGACATAATGGAAGAAAAACCCTAAACAAACCGGCGATAATAGCCTGCTAACCCAAGAAAACTCCGGATCTCTGTGGCTAAGGACGGTCTAGACCAACTCTGCATTGCCTCTATCTTCTTTGGATCAACCTGAATACCCTCACTGGACACTATGTGACCCAAGAATGCCATTGAACTTAGCCAAAACTCACACTTGGAGAATTTTGCATAAAGCTTTTCCTCCCTCAATCTCCGCAACACTACACGCAGATGCTCGGCGTGCTCCTTCTGACTATGCGAGTACACCAGAATATTATCAATGAATACAATAACAAATGAATCCAGATAAGGCCAAAATACACTGTTCATTGATGCATGAACACTGCTGGGGCATTGGTCAGCCCGAAAGACATAACCAAAAACTCATAGTGACCATATCTAGTCCTGAAAGCAGTCTTAAGAATATCCGAGTCCTTGATCTCCAACTGGTGATAGCCCGAACGGAGATCAATCTTAGAAAACACCCTTGCTCCCTGAAGCTTATCAAATAAGTCATCAATGCGAGGCAAAGGATACTTGTTCTTCACTATTACTGTATTCAATTGCATGTAATCAATTCACATTCTCATTGTGCCATCTTTCTTCTTCACAAATAGATTAGGTGCACCCCATGGTAACACACTAGGCCGAATGAACCCCTTTGTCTAGGATTTCCTGAAGTTGCTCTTTCAATTCTTTCAACTCTTCTGGTGCCATACGATATGGAAGAATGGAAATGGGCTGGGTGCTCGGCATCAGGTCAATGCCAAAGTCAATATCCTTGTCCGGTGGCATGCCCGGTAGGTCTGCAGGAAATACATCAGGAAAATCCCTCACAACTGGGACAGAAACAATACTAGGAGTCTCAGCTCCAACATCTCCCACAAAAGCTAGATATGATAGACAACCCTTCCCAACCATACACTGGGCTTTCAAGAAGGAAATCACTCTGCTAGGGCCATAATCAGTCATACCATGCCACTCAATCCTCGGAACACCCGGAATTGCCAAAGTGACTGTCTTAGCATGATAGTCTAGAATAGCATGACACGGAGATAGCCAATCCATGCCCAGAATAACATCAAAGGCTACCATGCTCAACAATAATAAATCAACTCGGGTCTCCAGACCCCCAATAGTCACAATACAAGACCGATACACATGGTCCACAATAATAGCATTGCCCATCGGGGTAAATACGTGCACAGGTAAAGCAAGAAACCCTCGGGTCATACCCAAATGATGAGCAAAATATGAGTACACATAAGAATAGGTGGATCCGAGATCAAATAAGACAGAGGCATCTGTGTGGCAGATTGGGCCTGGCCACCGCCTAATCGGCCTCCACCTCTGGGGTGACCCCTAGCTGCCTGGCCTCCACCCCTAGCTGGCTGGGCGGGTGCTGAAGAAACTGGAGCAGAATACAAGGGCTGGTCCCTCTACTGAAATTGACTACCACGAAGTCGAGGACACTGCCTCTTCATATTACCAAACTCTCCGCACTCGTAGAAACTACCAGGTGCTGGAGAAGGGAATTGGAGGGAACCCCTCGCACCAGAATGACCAGCCGATGCACTCGGCGCAGAAGAACCCTGAACGGAAGGGGCATAAGATGAGGTCTAAGCTGGGAGGGTATTAAATAAAGACTGGCCCTGCTGAAACCCGTGATGACCACGGTCTGAAGATGCCCTACTATACTCTGGACGAGCCGACTGAGGAGGTCTGAAGGAAGGACCTCTACCACATTGGAACTGGACCCTAGACGGAGCACCACTGAAACTGCCTAAACCTCGAGGCATCTTGGACTCCCTCTCTTCTCGATCTCTACGGCGAACTGTCTCAATATCACGAGCAATGTCAACCACCTCCTCGAACGAAGCACCCAATACTCTTTTTCTAGTCATCAAAATACGGAGAGAGTAGTTAAGACCATCCACAAATCTACGGATCCTCTCACGATACGTCGGAATCATCCAAGTAGCATGACAAGCCAACTGCGAAAACCTCATCTCATAATGGGTCACTGACATGTCCCCTTGAGTCAACCACTCAAACTGCCTATGCAGCTCCTCTCCGCGGGACTGTGGTACATATTTCTCCAAGAAAAGAGTGGAGAACTGCTGCCAAGTACCAATAGGCCTACACCTCTCGAAATCCTCCCACCAGGTAAACGCAACTCCCTGGAATTGAAATGTAGTAAAAGACACACCACTGGACTCCAAAATCCTTGCGGTGCAAAGCATACGCTGACACTTGTCAAGAAAACCCTGGGCATCCTCGCCCTCTGCACCACTGAATGTCGAAGGCTGGAGCCTACCAAATCTCTCGAGACGACGCTGCTCATCGTCTGGCATAGCTGGAACCACAAAGTTCTGAACTGGTGCAATCGGCTGAGATGGAACTACTTCCGGTGTCTGCAATCCCTGCACAACCTCCTCAGCTGTGCAATTAACAGGAGTCTGGGTGCCTTCTCTGGCCTGTGAAGTAGCTGCAACTGTAGTGGCTGAGACCGCCTGAGCCAGACCAGTGCAAAGTGTCAAAATCTGAGCCAAGGTCTCCTGAAGACCCGGAATCACAATAAGCATAGCTGGTGCTTGAACTGGTACAACTGCTGGAGCCTGATCTGGGACTGGGGCAGCTGGTGGATTAACAGGTGCTGCCCGTGCTACTCTATATCTGCCATGCCCACGACTGCTTCCACGGCCTCTGGTAGCATCAGTGGGTGGCACTGGTGGTCATCCACCTCGTCCAGTAGCACGAGTCCTCGCCATCTGCGAGAGAATATAATGATAGAAATTTTAGTGTTTGGATCAACAAAGTCGCACGACAAGAATTTCAAGAATATGAAGTTTTCCTGAAGGTTCTGCAGCCTCTCGAGGATAAATACAGACGTCTCCGTACCGATCCGCGAGACTCTACTAAACTGGCTCATGACTCGCTCTGATACTAACTTGTCACGACCCCAAATCCCGGTCGTGATGGCGCCCAACACAATGCTAGACAAGCCCGACCAACTACCACTCACAACCCATTTTCTTATCACCGTTTATTACTGATTAACCACTTTAATACTAAATCAAAGTATGATTTTTTTTCTTTTAAACAGTTGGAATTGCGGAACCAAAAGCATAAAAATCTCTATAAAACAGCCCACTGATCCGGCGTCACAAGTCTGAGCCTCTAATACAAGGTTTCACAACCTAATACAGAAAATAAGTCTGAAATGCGGAATAATAAGTAAAGATAGAAGGAGAAATCAGGTCTGCGAATGCCATGCAGCTACCTCGATAACTCCGATAAAAACTGAACGGCAGGAAAGCTCGCTCTAAGCCTTAGGAATACTTGTACCTGCACACATGGTGCAGGGAGTAATGTGAGTACTCCGACCCAGTGAGTAATAAACATAAATAAAGGCAGAGGATAAGAAATCATTGAAAAATACAAAGTAAACTATAACTGGCAGTTTAGAACATTTAATAATGAGACAACAAGTCAATGGAATAAGAGTACAGATACTGAGACAGGTAAGACAGATAAAGAACAAATGCATGAGTGCAATGCAATGAATATGACAGTACAATCTGGTACCCACTGCGGCGCGCATCCCGAGCCATCCATTTATTTATCGTCGACGGCGCTCACTGGGGTATGTACAGACTCTGGAGGGGCTCCTACAGCCTAAGCGCAATATCAAGCCATCTCGTGGCATCAACCAGGCTCTCGGCCTCAATATCAATATAATCAACCAGGCTCTCGGCCTCAATATCAATATAATCAACCAGGCTCTCGGCCTCAAGATCAATGTAATCAACTAGGTTCTCGGCCTCAATATCAATATAAAATTGCTGTGGCGCACAGGCCGATCCATACTCAGTCCAGAAATCATTATAAGCCCCTTGGGCATTTGTAAAACAGTAGTTCTCAACCCAAAATATCATTTAAGTTTTCAAATCTTAGAAAGATGGCTGAGTTTGCAAGACAGTATTTAAAACCTTGGACTGAGATCAATTATATGATAATATGGTAAGAAACCATTAAAAACAATCCCTGAATGATTCAATCAGTTGGCATGAGGCCAAATTATAACAATCAATCCATTTTTATAAGGATATCAACTAAGCTTCAAGCAATTTTGTAGTATTTTCATTAAGCGGGACGGACCCAGTCACAATCCCCAACGGTGCTCCACCCCATGCCCATTAACCGGCGTGCAAGTCACCTTAATATAGCGTTACGATGTGAAATTTCTGGGGTTTCAATCCCTCAGGACAACATTTACATCAATTACTCACCTTAAACCGGTGAAAAGTCTAGCTCGCTATGCCCTTGCCTCTCAAATTGGCCTCCTCGTGCGTCGAATCTGACCAAAATCACAACGAATATATCACATTATGCTAAGGAGACAATAACCAATCGAAAACAATCGAAAAATGTCACAATTGACGAAATTGACAAAACCCGAGCCTCGGGCCCACGTCTCAAAACTCCAAAATTATTACATCATCGGGTTCCTTATCTCGCCACGAGTCTAACCATACTAAAATTATCCAATTCCCATAACATTTTGACTCTCAAATTCGTGATTCTATCCAAGAGGGTTTTCTACACTTTTCCAACAAAATTCACGGATTAAACGCCAAAACTTTTAATAGATTCAAGTTATACAACCAAAATTGAGTTAAGAACACTTACCCCGTTGTTCTCTATGAAAATTTGTCCAATAATCACCCTATCCGAGCTCCAAATCGCTAAAAATGGAAAATGGGAACGAAGTCCCATTTCAGAATTTAACATTCTGACCAGCTACAGTGTTTTCGCAATTCCCGACAAAACCTTCGCAATTGCGAAGCTACAGTGTTTTTTTCGCAATTCCATACAAATGCTTCGCATTTGCGAAGCTACAGTGTTTTCTTGAAATTCCCTACAAATCCTTCACATTTGCAAAGCTACAGTGTTTTCGCAATTCCCAGCAAAGATTCGCATTTGCGAAGCTACAGTGTCACACCAGAACCAGCAATATCAAACTCCTCCAAAATAATCTGAAACTAACCCGAGGCCCCCGGGACCTCAACCAAAAACACCAACACATCCTAAAACATCATTCAAACTTGTTCCAATTATCAAAACACCTCAAAAAACACCAAAACCATCAAATTACATCGAATTCAAGCCTAAGTTCTTCTAAAACTTTCGAAACGCACATTCGATCAAAAGCCCAACCAAACCACTTTCGAATGTCCTAAAATTTTTCACACACATCCCAAATCACCTAACAAATCTACAACTCTCGAAATTCCGACTCCCGGATCAAAATCTCACCTATCCACCGGAAATCGCCAAAATACTAACTTCGCCAATTCAAGCCTAATTCTACACCAGACCTCCAAAAATACCTTTGATCATTCTCCTAAGTCACAAATCACCTCCCGGAGCTAACCAAACCATTGAAATTCACATCCGAGCCCTGTAACATATAAGTCAACTTCCAGTTGACTTTTTCAAACTAAGCCTTTCTTAAAGAGACTAAGTGTCTCATATCTTCTCAAAACCACTCCAAATCAACTCTAACACACCAAATACTGATAATGAAACATAAAGAAGCAGAAAATGGTAAGAACGGGGCAGTAACTCATGAGATGACGGGTCGGGTCGTCACATCCTCCCCAACTTAAACAAATGCTCGTCCTCGAGCGAGTTAAGAAATATACCTGAAGCCTCAAATAGGTGAGGATATCTGCTCTTTATCTCCCCCTCGGTCTCCCAGGTAGCTTCCTCTACGGCCAACCTCCCCACTGCACTTTCACTAATTCTATATCTTTCGATCTCAATTTTCGAACTTGTCGACCCAAAATAGCCACTGGCTCCACATCATAAGTCAAATCCTCATCTAACTGCACTGTGCTGAAATCCAAAACATAAGACGGGTCCTCAACATACTTTCGGAGCATATAAAATGAAATACTGGATGAACACCCGACAAACTGTGTGGCAAAGCAAGCATATAGGCCACCTCTCCAATCCTCCTAAGTACCTCAAAAGGTCCAATAAATCGCGGGCTCAACTTTCCTTTCTTTCTAAATCTCATAACACCCTTCATAGGCGAAACCTTCAGTAAGACCTTCTCACCCACCATGTATGATACATCTCGAACCTTCCGGTCTGCATAACTCTTCTGACGCGACTGAGCTATACGAAGTCTCTCCTGAATTACTTTCACCTTCTCTAAGGCATCCTGAACCAACTCTGTCCGTAATAGTCTAACCATGCCGAGCGCAAACCAACCAACTAGAGATCTACACCGTCTACCATAGAAGGCCTTATACGGTGCCATCTGAATACTGGATTGATAACTGTTGTTGTAGGAAAACTCTGCAAGTGGCAAAAACTCATCCCAAGAACCACCAAAATCAATCACAGAGGCACGCAACATATTCTCCAATATCTGAATAGTACGCTCGGACTGTCCGTCCATCTGAGGATGAAATGTTGTGCTCAACTCCACCTGAGTACCCAACTCTCGCTAGAAAGTCCTCCAAAACTGGGAAGTAAACTGAGTACCTCTATCTGAGATAATGGAAACTGGAACACCGTGCAACCGCACAATCTCTCGGATAAATATACCTGCCAGCCACTCCAAAGAATAAGTAGTACACACCGGAATGAAGTGTGCGGACTTGGTTAGCCGATCCACAATCACCCAAATAGAATCAAATTTCTTCGAGGTCCGAGGAAGACCACTCACAAAATCCATCGTAACTCTCTCCCACTTCCACTCTGGAATAATCATCCACTGAAGCAAACAACCCAGTCTCTATATGTCACCTGCTGGCAATTGAGACACCGAGCTACATAACCTACCATATCTTTCTTTATTCTTCTCCACCAATAATGTTGTCTTAAGTCCTGATACATCTTCGCGGTACCCGGATGAATAGAATACTGCGAGCTGTGGGCCTCCTCCAGAATCAACTCTCTAAGCCCATCTACATTGGGCACACAGATAGGCCCTGCATCCTTAATACGCTATCATCATCTATAGTCACATCTCTGGCATCATCATGCTGAACTCTATCCTTAAGGACAAGTAAGTGAGGATCATCATACTGGCGCTCTCTGACCGGGGTACACAGTTTACATCATGGTTTTGGAGGGTCGTACAACATGAGTTAGGTACCCGGGTTGAGTTAAGCACAACATTTAACCCTTAGACAGACGGGCAGTCTGAGCGCACTATTCAGACACTAGAGGGAGGTTCTTGTGATCAGTTCTTGCCACTTGCTGAGTTTGCCTACGACAACAGTTATCAGTTGAGCATTCAGATGACACTGTAAGAGGCTCTATATGGTAGGTGGTGTCAGCCTTCAATGGGTTGGTTCGAGCCAGGCGAGACTAGGTTACTGGGTACAGACTTGGTTCAGAATGCTTTGGAGAAGGTTAAGGTGATTCAGGATCGACTTCGCACATCACAGTCCATACAAAAGAGATATGCGGATCGAAACGTGATGTTGCATTCATGGTTAGAGAGCGGGTCTTGCTCCGGGTTTCGCCTATGAAGGGCGTTTTGAGGTTCGAAAAAAAGGGAAATATGAGCCCAAGGTTTATTGGTCCCTTCGTGATGTTACAGCGAGTTAGGGAGGTTATTTGTGAGCTTGCCTTACCTCCCAGCCTAGCATGAGACCATCCGGTATTTCATGTTTCTATGCTCCGGAAGTATTACGGTGATTCGACTCATGTGTTGGATTTTAGCTTAGTCCAATTAGACAAGGATCTATCTTATGTTGAGGAGCCGGTGGCTATTTTAGACAGGCAGGTTCGAAAGCTGAGGTCAAAGAACATTGAATCATTGAAGGAACAGTGGATGGGTCATCCGGTCGAGGAGGCGACTTGGGAGACCGAGCAGGATATGCACAGCCGTTATCCTCATCTTTTTACCACTTCAAGTATGTCTCTATACTCGTTCGAGGACGAACGATTGTTTTAAGAGAGGGAGGATGTAACGAACCGGCCAGTCGTTTTGAGAGTGATATCCCCGATCCCCTATTTACTACTTTTCCCATATTTGTTTATGCTTATGTGTCTTGCCGGGAGATTTTGTTTTTTGTTTCAGAGTGTTTTGGGACACTCAGTCCCTAAACGGAAGCTTAAGTGTTAGGATTTTGATCGTAGTTAGAACTATGTGAGGACGACCCCTGAATGGAGTTTCGTCGGTTCCATTAGATCCACTGGGTGATTTTGGACTTAGGAGCATGCCCGGATTGTGTTTTGGATATGCAGTTGATTTAGGCTTGAAATTGTGAAAGTTGAAATTTTGGAGATTTTGACCGGAAGTGGACTTTTTGATATCGGGGTAGGATTCCAATTTCGGAAGTTGGAGTAGGTCCGTATGTCAATTATGACTTGTGTGCAAAATTTTAGGTCAATTGGACGTGATTTAATATGTTTCGGCATCGGTTGTAGAAGTTTGAAGTTTCAAAATTTATTAATTTTAAAATGGAGGGTGATTCATTTTTTTGCGCTGTTCGATGAGATTTGAGGGCTCGACTAAGTTCGCGTGGTATTTTAGGATTTGTTAGTATGTTTGGTTGAGGTCCGGGGGGCCTGGGGTGGATTCAGGATGGTTAAAGGACTAGAATTGGACTTAGTGTTATAACTTACACATCAGCTCTCTCTCTCTCTCTCTCTCTATATATATATATATATATATATATATATATATGGGGTGGATTCAGGATGGTTAAAGGACTAGAATTGGACTTAGTGTTATAACTTACACATCAGCTCTCTCTCTCTCTCTCTCTCTATATATATATATATATATATATATATATATGGGGTGGATTCAGGATGGTTAAAGGACTAGAATTGGACTTAGTGTTATAACTTACACATCAGCTCTCTCTCTCTCTCTCTCTCTATATATATATATATATATATATATATATATGGGGTGGATTCAGGATGGTTAAAGGACTAGAATTGGACTTAGTGTTATAACTTACACATCAGCTCTCTCTCTCTCTCTCTCTCTATATATATATATATATATATATATATATATGGGGTGGATTCAGGATGGTTAAAGGACTAGAATTGGACTTAGTGTTATAACTTACACATCAGCTCTCTCTCTCTCTCTCTCTCTATATATATATATATATATATATATATATATGGGGTGGATTCAGGATGGTTAAAGGACTAGAATTGGACTTAGTGTTATAACTTACACATCAGCTCTCTCTCTCTCTCTCTCTCTATATATATATATATATATATATATATATATGGGGTGGATTCAGGATGGTTAAAGGACTAGAATTGGACTTAGTGTTATAACTTACACATCAGCTCTCTCTCTCTCTCTCTCTCTATATATATATATATATATATATATATATATGGGGTGGATTCAGGATGGTTAAAGGACTAGAATTGGACTTAGTGTTATAACTTACACATCAGCTCTCTCTCTCTCTCTCTCTCTATATATATATATATATATATATATATATATGGGGTGGATTCAGGATGGTTAAAGGACTAGAATTGGACTTAGTGTTATAACTTACACATCAGCTCTCTCTCTCTCTCTCTCTCTATATATATATATATATATATATATATATATGGGGTGGATTCAGGATGGTTAAAGGACTAGAATTGGACTTAGTGTTATAACTTACACATCAGCTCTCTCTCTCTCTCTCTCTCTATATATATATATATATATATATATATATATGGGGTGGATTCAGGATGGTTAAAGGACTAGAATTGGACTTAGTGTTATAACTTACACATCAGCTCTCTCTCTCTCTCTCTCTCTATATATATATATATATATATATATATATATGGGGTGGATTCAGGATGGTTAAAGGACTAGAATTGGACTTAGTGTTATAACTTACACATCAGCTCTCTCTCTCTCTCTCTCTCTATATATATATATATATATATATATATATATGGGGTGGATTCAGGATGGTTAAAGGACTAGAATTGGACTTAGTGTTATAACTTACACATCAGCTCTCTCTCTCTCTCTCTCTCTATATATATATATATATATATATATATATATGGGGTGGATTCAGGATGGTTAAAGGACTAGAATTGGACTTAGTGTTATAACTTACACATCAGCTCTCTCTCTCTCTCTCTCTCTATATATATATATATATATATATATATATATGGGGTGGATTCAGGATGGTTAAAGGACTAGAATTGGACTTAGTGTTATAACTTACACATCAGCTCTCTCTCTCTCTCTCTCTCTATATATATATATATATATATATATATATATGGGGTGGATTCAGGATGGTTAAAGGACTAGAATTGGACTTAGTGTTATAACTTACACATCAGCTCTCTCTCTCTCTCTCTCTCTATATATATATATATATATATATATATATATGGGGTGGATTCAGGATGGTTAAAGGACTAGAATTGGACTTAGTGTTATAACTTACACATCAGCTCTCTCTCTCTCTCTCTCTCTATATATATATATATATATATATATATATATAAGCATGTCCAAGTATTTTATTATTTTTCTAATTTTTAAAAAAGATTTTTAAACCGATTTATTGCCCTATTTTAGCAATACAAAAGCCAATAAATATTTTTCAAATTATCATTTTGGTGATAAATCTATTTTGTTCTTATATTTATTCCAATATATAGCTAAGGTAATTTTTCTAAATCGATTTGGTATTTTTAAGCTAAATTTGCACTAAATTGCAATTCTAGCCTATTTTAAGATTTAAATAACGTTTATAATTATAAAATTTATTCCATTATTTTTAATTTAATGATTATATATTATTAATTAATTTGGCTCCTTTAATTTGTTTCAGAAATTATTTTACTATTTTTTATAAATTAAAAAAATGGAGAAGTGGTTATTTAACTAATAACCTTATTTGTATTTCAATTATAGCTAAAATCAACCACCCCAATAACCCAATTCCATTTTCAAACGGACCAGCCCAAATCCTAATATATAACCCGACCCCTAACTCGTTAATAAAACCCGCCCGATTTCTTTTGATCCAGGCCGTTGATCATTTTGATGAACGACCACGATTATCCCTTACCATTTTAACTCACCCAAAACCCAACCCTAATTCATTTCCCTCCAAAGACGCTGCCTTGAAACCCCTTCGTCTCTCAAACCCTATCGAACCTTCCTCAATCCTAATCGTCTCCTATCGTCTTCAACCTCAAAACCCACCGGAAAGCATGGCTTCTCTGGCCATGGTAACCTTATACTCAGCCCCCTGTTACTCCTATGTGCTCGATATTTGAAGAATCGAGGCCAGACCTCGAATGTCTTTATCCAGGCCTGTGCCGACTCGATGTTTCACGGCTATCGCCAACTTTGCTCCGGCGTATCCTGGTCATATGAGCCTATCTCTGACCTTTTCGACCAAGATCAAAGCTTTTCAAAGCCTTTCTCATTCTAGGGTTCTTCTGAAACCCTAACTATTCGATGTTTTCTCCAATTTTTCTTAAATCTATTATATATATGTGCTCTACTTGAGTTTTTGAACAATTTCCTCAACTTTTCTTTCAAAAATTACTTCTTTCCGCTTTAGGGTTTTAGGAAAATGTTCAAATGTTTCTCTGACTTTTCTTTTCCTTTTTCTTTGTTTGTATTTGTCTCCACTATCTTCTTATGTTTTCTTTTCTACCACGCATGTTCTTCTACTGTGTTCTTATGTTTTTCCTTTATCACGCATGTTCTTCTACTATGTTCTCTATATTCCGTTATTTCTTCTACTATGTTTCTATGCTATGTTTTCACATGCTTTCCCACTATGTTCTGCGCCTGTTAGACTACTTAGTTCCTCATCTCTGTACTTGACTCAAGGTGGAAACCCTAAAATTTGAGGGTTCTGCCGAGGTTTGATCATGTGATTGAACTAGGGTCTGTTTCAGAACCCTTGACTCTTTCAGACTAATTTCTGAGTCTATGAACTAAGTTTGAACTTCTTTGTTTGCATACAGTTCTGAACTTTTTAAATTCTTCTACGCTACTCTTCTACTGATTGGCATGCTAGTTCTTCGCGTTTAAGTGTGTCTGTATGCTTTTATATGTGTGATGAATCTTTCTCCAAAAAGGTTTTCCAACTAATTATTGATTCAGAATCCTTTTTTAGGTTTGATTGATTGATATTGATTTTCCTTAGGTAAAACCTTTCTTCACCGTTTCTGACTAGATTCATTCATACCAAATTTAGACCTTGTGATTTACTGGCTGTTAATTGATTTCCTTTCCTTAAATTGTACAATCGTGTACTGTCAAGACCTTGTCCTTAAATAAAACTCTATGTATTTACCCCTCTTGTACTACTTTGAAAAGTGTTTGATTAATCTCTTTCCTTAATTAGTTTCACCCTTTTGAAATCAGAATCCCTTTATTAAAGGGAAACCTTGTGTAATTGATTTTCAAACTATTTTCTTACCTATTTCTGCTTGCTTCATACATTATAAAAGGCACGACCCTTTCTACACAATCAACACGGTTAATTCAACACTTTTATACTTCAGAATTCACACTTACGATCTCACAATTCTCTTCCAAACTCATAGTATTTTGACTGCTTGTTTGCACTGTGGTTTTACAAGGTTACTGCCTTCTTCTTACTTATTTCTCTAAGACTGGTATGTTCTAGTTTTAGTTTCAGCATCATCCCAATGTGTTTACTTACAGCCTTTACATCCATGTCTACTTTACTGTCTATGTGGAGTTAAATGTTTAACTAGCCTGTTAATTTCTTTTTACATGTTTCTGTTGTGAATCCCTGCACCCCCGTTTCCATCTATGTGCTTTGAGTTATAGTTCAGGACATGGCAATATGCAAATTATTGTTCATGTTTGTACTTGATCCCTTAGGGGATCCTGACTCCCAAAACAATGCGTCTTAACAGGCTTATGGGGTGTGCCAACATTTCTCATTGCTAGGTATGCCCACTAGCTTGTCCTTGCTTCTTTACCACTTCCCCTTTCCTCTTTTCAAGACTCTGCACTTACACTCTCTCCTAGTTTCTAACTTCTACCTCCCTCTTGTGAGCGTTGCCTTGGGACCCTGAGTTCCCTCCGAACTTGTACACTTGAGGGCTGGTCCTTCCACACTGCACTATGTATTGACCCTATAATGCATTTGGGTGTGAGCACTAACCAGAGTCCATGTGAGGCTCATAAGGAGCTCTAACACATCCAAATGAGAGAAAGGCTTTGGAACATTGACCTTTGGAGTTGGTTTACTTCATGCTTCAGACAAGAAGTCTGAATCAGGCTCTCCTTGGTTGTAATTTCAATTTTTTTTATGAAGTTTCTTTATTTTATTTTGGACTGTAATAATTTTGTAATCAACTTCTGGGGTGGCTAGTGAAAAGGGAAGGGAGTAACTGTATGCAAAAGGGGTAGATAATTTGCCTATAGGTTTAATAATTTCTGCATCCACGTAGATATCCTGCTTATAGGTTTACTTACAGAATTCTGCACTTGCATATAGACATCATGACTATAAGAACTTCTGCATCCATATATAGATACCATGACTATAAGGAATTCTGCATCTCACATATAATACCATGTCTATATGGAATTCTGCATCACACATATAGATCACATGCCTATAAGGAATTCTGCATCTCACATGTAGATACCATGTCTATGAGTCAACTAGAAATCCAGATTCTGCATTTGCATTGGTCACTAGGCAAACTTGTTTATAGGATTAAAAACTAACAACATTCAGATATCATGCCTATAGGATTTCTAGACTCTTACTACGCCTGTAAAAAGTGTTTAAAGTCAATAACGCCTAGAAAGCATGCCTATAGGAACTATCAACCAAACCTGAATCGTTCATTCACTTATAGGTCTAAAATTAGTAACGATAATGCTTAACGTCTGCAGAATTTATGCTCTTTTACCAAAACTAGCCTTTCCTGGTTAACTGACAACTTCTTTTCCTAAATCAGCATACTTTTTTTTTGGAACTAATAGATACCATGCCCATAGGTTTCATTTAACACTTAGGCAAACCATGAGGTAAGCTGGTAAACTGAATTACATTTTTAGCTACAACCAGCAGGCAGGCTTGATTCAGATTTCTTATCTGAAATATATAATAGATCGGTCTGCCATAACTCTTAAGTTTAATCAGACCCTAATCAGTACGTGTAAAACATGATAAACTATATGATTCTCTTTGGTTTTAAGGAGGTTTGTTTGAGCCTTTCTATCTATTACGTGCTTCCCCCCATATTTGCTTCATATGTGTTTTGATTGTAGCCTTAGAATTTTGTCCTTTTAAAACCATAAACCCCCATACCTCTTCCCTTTAGGATTAGCAGTCCCAAATGCCTCCGATACTGATAGGATTAGGGCAGGTAATAGCATGCAATAAGTAAAATGAGACCCTTTCGCATTTAATACCTTAACGGGGTGGGGAAGGGTAGATATGGATATGATGACCACGCAATAACACCACGTGTATAAGTGGTTACCGGGTATTGTGTGGGGTGATCCATATTGTTTATAAACCTAGGACCCCCCTCTTTAACTTGTTTGTTTCATTATTTATTTTAAATTTATTCAAACTATTTTTTCCTCAAAATTCAGCTTGTTTCTCTTAACTCCATCTGTTTGCAACCATTATGTAAAATTCCCTCTTATTTGAAAGTCCTACTTGCTTACATGTCATTTATACTAAAATTCACAACAATAGCTTGGCCGGGAACCACATTAGTAGATCCTGAGGAGTGCCTAACACCTTCCCCTCAGGATAATTTCAAGCCCTTACCCAATCTCTGGTTATCCAAACAAACCATCCTTAGTGTCCTAATGCACTTAAATCATTAGGTGGTGACTCTTCAATTCTCTTAAACCCAATTCCCAAAAGGGAATGAGTTGTCCTCCAAAATGTCATAAACCCGATTTTGCGAGAAAAAGGGGGCATCGACAGCATGGCGACTCTGCTGGGGATTTCTTTTAGGCTTTTACCATTTCAAGCTATTTGTGACTTTATGCTTCTTTATATGTCTTTATTTGTTTAAATGTATTTAAGTATTTTTTTTCCTCTTCTACCTCAAAACTTAGACTTGGCTATTTGTTTCTTTCCTTTATTTCTCTTAATGATTTCCTTTATTGCTTTCCTTTAATGCTATTGTAAATTATGAGAAACTGTTGTAAATATTACTTTATGAACGTGCAAATATGTGACAACTTGTTTGATTATTGTAACTGCATATTCAACATCATATTCCACTCGTGCCAAATAAAATACCATAGCAATGCTTAGAATGAGTGGTTGCGCTCTTCCGATATTATCACCCCCCTAAATTCAGCAAATGCATATTTTCGGTAAAACCAGTCAATCAACGGTGTAGTCGACGGTTCCGTGCCTTTTCCTCTTGAGTTGTCCGCTCAAGGGTACCAGTCTAATACTCCATAGAAACCTTAATTTGTTTAAAGGTGCATGCATCACTGTCAAACCTAGCCGAGTCAGTTATGTTGTCCGCATAATGACTCTTTAAGATGGCCTTGTCCACGTCCACCGGGTTATCCCAAAACCCAACGAACGCTACCACGTTTTGTGCATTTATTTGGAAAACTAAATGCTTGTTATGCTAATTGTTGATATTAAATAATTGAGTCTGGTGGGGGTAAGGGCCTAACCTTTTGTCTTGCAGAAATATGAGGCACGAAGTCCCCAGATTCGGCATGGTCACCAAAATCCACCCCAAATTGCTAAGCTGGTGGGAGGATCTTCATTCCAGTGATCAAGCTCTTGTCAGAAAATATCTAGGAAATCTACCTTCACTCCTGGAAATTCAACCCAACAACAAAATCATAGAAGATGCTACTCTATTCTGGGATTGTGACAGGTCTGTATTCCGCTTTGGAGACAATAAGATGACACCCTTGCTAGAGGAAATAGGAGGACTGGCTGGTATACCATGGGAAACTCCGGGTTTGTTAATGCCGGAAAACCGCAAAGGTAGAGGTTTTCTCAAAATGATGGGTCTAAAGAAGAATCCAGACTTGACATGTTTGAAAGAGTCGTACATTCCCTTTAACTATTTGTATGAGAGGTACGGTCACAACAAATCTTACTGTACTTATCCTGATGAGTTCGCCCTTACATCATTGGGGCATATTCACCGAAGGGTATTTGTCTTCATATTCTATTTGTTGGGGATGATAGTATTTCCAATGAAGAAAGCAGGGATCCATACCAGGCTAGCTATGGTCACCAAAACTCTAATGGAAGGAATTGACGGACAACCATTCAGTCCTGTACCAATGATCATCACAGAAATATACCGAGCCCTGGAAAGGTATCAACAAGGGGCCAAACACTTTGATGGTTGTAATCTGCTACTTCAACTGTGGCTCGCGGAATATCTCCAAAAGGGTGAGTACCGATAGGAAATCCATCGTAGGGACTGGGAAGATCATATCGTCTTTCATTATCCAAAGCGAATGAATTACATGCCCAACATGTTCTCCTAACCGGAGAATGCTAGAGAATGGGTTGGACTCTTTGATAATCTGATGGAGGACCGAGTGCAATGAATGTTCGAGTGGCTCCCTACTGAAGAATTCATCGTTCGATCCAGGGATGCGCCATTTCTGATCGGTTTGAGGGGGACCTACCCTTATGTCCCTCTCCGAGTTATGAGACAGGCTGGCAGGAAGCAGGTTATACCAAGGGTCGACAAGATGAGTCACTTCCGAGCTGACTTCCAGAATGACGATAGTCCGTACAGGTGCCAGGCTCAGCATATGTGGCATTGTAAAATTGTCTTGGGAAAGGACACCATCAAACCAGATAGATACCGTGCTGGTTGTACCCCACACTATTCGGGCTAGCTGGAGGACAATCACAACGGTTTGGGTCAACCCGGGTTTATTCGAGGTCACAAGATCATTGATGAAAAGGCTGAAGCACAAGTCAAGTACAATCAACTGCATAAGAGGATTCAGGAATGTGAAAATGAGCACCGTGAAATACAAGAAGCCAATCAAAAACTAATTGAAGAATGGAAGGATATGGCTGTCAGTGCCAACAAACAAATGGTCCGTCTGGAGCGGGGTATAGTAGAACTGCAAAAGAAGAATCTGAAGAGGGTCGAAGACTGCCGAATTGTTGAAGGAAATGAAGTGGACATCTGGCCAGAGCTTACTTGCTACTAGGACTGTGCGAGCTGGGAGAACTGTTCAAGGGATCCAACAATGCCAAGTATGGGGAAGGTCCTTCCGAGACCAAGTAGATGGGAATTTCCTTTTTTCGCTTTATAAGATGTAATAAGCCCATGGCTATTAATGACTTTTAATTATTATTATTTAGTATCGTTTTGAGATTCGTCAATAAATTATCAATAAAATGAGGCATTTAGCATTCTAAGTTCTCCAAATTAACCTGTCGCTAAGCCTACCTCGGGCACAACGAGGTCCCAAAAATTAGGACGCGCTTTATATTTTGCACTACGTGTTTAAATATTGTAACATTTTTTCTTCCTTATGATCCTTACTAACTTATTACCATTTTGATTTTACTTTTTGTTTATTCCCCTCCCCAAAGGTTAGTTCATGAACTCTAGCAACATCAGAATATTTTACAAGATCCAGGGGCCCTCCACCTACTCCTCCTCCCAATCATGTCATACACAAAAGCAAAAGAAGAATGGAAGATTCGAACAACTCAGCTGAACGGGTAGAGGTCACTCGTGGTGCTCTGGTCCCCAAGGAAAATACCTCTCAACTATAACAAAAACTATTGAAGTTCCAAGAAGAACTCGATCAAGTCCGGAATTTGGCAAGTCTGTCATTTTCCCTCACCCCTCCAGAAGTTACTTCCCCAAATACTCAGAATCCCATACCTCCACAAAATATCCCAAAGAAACAAAACCATCCCGCTCCTCACCACCACTGCAATACTTTCCACACTCCCAACAATACTCCATTGCTCATCCCGGAACCTTTGAACTCCACAAATGACAACTGCCAACACAATACCCCCATTTATATAGAGACTGTGCCACACTCCACCCAGCCCATCTCAAGCACACTCGAGTCCAATGATAAGGACTCGCTCATCAGAAAATTGGCCAAAGAGCTTAAAAGGTTGACCACCAGAATTCAAGGCGTTGAAGGTAGTAAGGGAATTGAGGGGCTAAACTATGAAGATCTATGCATACGGTCCGATATCGAACTGCCCGAGGGATACAAACCTCCCATGTTCGAAATGTTTGATGGTACAGGGGATCCCAGGGTTCACTTGAGAACATACTGCGACAAATTGGTCGGAGTAGGAAGAGACGAGAAGATCCCCATGAAGCTTTTCATGAGGAGCTTGAAAGGAGATGCTTTATCTTGGTACATTAGCCAAGATCCAAAGAAGTGATCAAACTGGGTAAGCATGGCATCTGATTTCATGGATAGATTCAGGTTCAACACGAAAAACGTTCCGGATGTGTTCTATATCCAAAACTTGAAGAAGAAACCCACAAAAACCTTCCGTGAGTATGCTACTCGCTGGAGATCAGAAGCTGCTAAGGTCCGACCGGCCTTAGAGGAAGAACAAATGAACAAATTTTTCGTCCAGGCTTAGGACCCGCAATATTATGAGAGGTTGATGCTGATTGAGAATCATAAATTTTCTGATATCATCAAGCTAGGAGAAAGGATCGAGGAAGGCATCAAGAGTGGTATGGTTACGAACTTTGAAGCCTTGTAGGCTACCAATAAGGCGTTACAATCTGGTGGTACGTCCAAGAAAAGGGACGTAGGCGCTGTAATGGTTTCACAGAGAACCAAATCCCCCATCAAGTATCAAACATACCCAATACCTCCAATCACCTATTAACCTACCCCAAATTACCAAACACCCTCACCCACTTACCAAACCCCATCACCCACTTATCAATCAGCTTCGCCTCCCGCATATCAGCCCACTTCACCTAAATACTCCCAACCAGTACATTTTTACCAAGCCTACAACACCCAACCATCCCACTACCAATCACCTCCCCTACGCCAAAACTTCCCTAGACCACGGCCAAATTTCGATCGCAGACCTCCCAAATAGTATACCGCCATTGCTGAACCAAACGACCAGCTGTACGAGCGGCTCAAGGCTGCCGATTATATCACCTTTATCCCTGCTATAAAACCTGAAAACCCTTCTTAGTGGATCAATCAAAATAAATCCTGTGCATACCATTACAGCATGAAAGGACATACCATTGATGAATGCCGCTATCTGAAGGATAAGATCCAGACTTTGATTGATAACAAGATCATTGTCGCAAAGGAGCCTGCTCTGAATATCCGCAATAACCCTCTGCCAGACCACAAAGGTGGAGGTGTTCAAATGATCGAGATAGAGGATGACTGGGACCCCAAGGGATCAATCGGTTTAATCACAGAAGGAGACAAACCAAAGAAGCCAGTAGTCACCCTTAATCCGATTGTAGCCCAGATTCAGCCTTCTGGAGATAACAAGGTGAACATGTCCATACCACTTGAGTTTGAAACACCATCCTCTGCGAAGATGCCAATACTAATTGAGGTCGAGTTTGGGTCCCCAAGGGCACCTATACCATTTGAAGTTGCTATTGTACTTTCCAGAGCAAGGGTGCCCATTCCGGTAGTAATGACAGTCGTAACACCATTCCACACAAAAGCCATACCATGGGACTACACAGCCGAGGCAAGAAGGAAAGGTAAAGCCAAGTTCGGGAAAGCAGTTGCGGAATAGGGTATGACAAGAACCGACAGGGTTTATACACCGAAACACTTAGCTGAGTCGGGTAAGAAGACCTCTGGTCGACGAGCCATCACTGAAACTGGGCCCGATGATCTCTGGAGAAAAATACAAGCAAATGAATACTCAGTCATTGATCAGCTGAACAAAACACCGGCACAAATTTCTATCTTTGCTTTGCTACAAAGTTCTAATGCACACAAGAATGACGTGTTAAGAGTGTTGAGTAAGGCATATGTACCAAGTAACATCACTGTAAGCACGTGATTTTTGCCCCATATGAAATACTCATATAAAATCCAAAAAAATAAATAAATAGATTTTTCCTTAGTTATTTACCATTTTTAGAAATTTTTATAGATTTTATTAATTGTTTGCATTTTTCTTGCATGTTTAAGTTTTATTTAAATCATGAAAAATACCAAAAATATTACGCATGGCATTTAGGCTTTATTTTTAAATGTTTAGATTTAACCAATAGTTACTTGTTTTATAAAAATTGAAAAAAATCACAAAAAATACTTCATTTTTACACTCTTTCCTTTATTTGATTTTTTTTCTCTCTTTTAATTTAAGACTAAGTAGCTTTTATAATTTTTAAATTTGTAGGATTTTAATTAAAAGAAAAGAAAAATTTAGAAAATAGTAAGACAAGAAAAAGAAAGGTTGTTTTTTGGTCTTGTGTTGAAATTGGGCCAATTTCGCCAAAACCCAGGCCCAGAAACTGACCCGACCCACTAGGCCCGAATCCCCTCGTTAAAACCAAAGCATGTATTAGACCTAGAGGACATCGGACCTTCCTCTCTGGAAAAAATATAGAGGAGCGATGCATGGAGCTCCCCTTTTTCCCCATTTGAACTTCTTCTTCCCCGAGCCTCAAAAATCCGGGTCGATTCCCTCTTCCTCTCACGCATACGCCCTCTCTGATCTCATTCACACAATTTACACATTAGGAGCATAAAATCTGGAATCAAGTCCAAAACTGAAAAAAAAATTCCAAAATATGAAACGAAAACAGAAATAAAAAAGGATTTCATGGCTATTCTCAGTTTCTGGTCTTAGCTTCATAATTTCTACGAATTTGAAGCGATTGAATTGTTGTCCGTTGCTGCCAAGTCGAGCTCGTTTGATCGTTGGACTGTTGTTATTTCTCTTGCTGGATTTCACCTCTAATTTCAAACCTTTGCTGATTGTCTTTTGTTTATTTTCAGATGTTTAGGTATGTATACATTTACCCGAAAATCCTCTTTTGAATATAGATGAATATTTGGATTGTTGACTCTATGAATATGTTCAATTTTTTTTTCGAATTCCTTGTGTTCATCCACCGGATCTATGGAGTTTGTATCAAAATTGAAATTGCTTGACAGGCTGATTTTTATTTACTTGAACTAAGCTCGTTAACAGTAAAAGTATCATATTGTTGAACACTTTGTGGTTAGGTTTGTTGTAATTGTTAATAGAGTATTTGTTGTAATTGTTAATCGATTTGAAGAAGTCGAGAAGCAATGTGTGTTGGAGCTAACCTTCGGACTCTTGCAATGCAAATTTGAATAGCAATTGATGAAGTTTTAAGCTTGTCTAGATATTATTTGAGTATGTTTGAAGTGTTTCTCTGAATGTATAGATAAGGATGGATCTATGAGGTTAGTCCACTGATTTTTGCAATACTAAACGCAGTCACCTCAATCAAATTGTGAAATGCCTGTATGTGTGTGCTCGTTTGTGAGACTCTCAAGTTCTGTTAGTGGTTTGTTCAAATTGTGAAGCTTCCTGCTGTCAAAAAAAGGAGCCTTTAGTAGTTGAGGCCTTAATAGCTACTTGTGAAAATTAAATGTATGAATTTGTATATGCGTTGGTGTTCAACATGTGGATGATTTTGTCTGCTGGCTATAATAGTTTGAGAACCAATGTATTTCCTCCATAAATGGTTTCTTCCGAAAATTATAGTTCTTTGAAAATCAGGTTTTCTAAAGAAATTTTTAATTCTTTCAACTCTTGTGTGATATATAGAATTTGTTATTATTTTTCTGAAGCTCTTTATATATACTGTTGCAGCCTTGACTTGATTCTTACTATGCTACAATTTTGGTGTATATGGTAGTACTTTTCCTTGTAATTTTGTTGCTTTTTTTTTTTCCTTCACGTTTCTATACTAGATTTGCTGGACATTTGGACAGTTTGGGTTTCTGATGTGATGAATTTCATGTTTTGGATTGTGCATCAAGTAAAATAATTAAGCTATACAATGCTCTCCAATAATTCTGTATCCATACCTCGTTCCATAACTCATGTCCTCTTAGTAATCTCAAATTAGCTTTAGAAAAATAATCATGAACATCCGTAGTTTGCTTTAGTCGAGTAAAACACTTTAGAGAAATTTGAGGTGCGCCGCGCCAAATAAAATTATAAATTGCGTGGCCCTTTTAATTACTTATATTAAAATACTTATAATTCGGGACGTGCCGTTTAGCGAATTTCACGGCTTCCCACAAAGATAATAACACGTTAGTCACTTTAGGCGCGCTTTTTAATAATTTTACCTTCCTAAAAACGGGTGTGCATTTCATGCAACCCAAATCTAAATCCCAAAATGTTGGATAAAAATGTGTCGAGGATCCGGGTGTATTTCATGTGACGTGATCCAAAAATACGTTTTTAAACGACGTTTACTTTCTTAAAAAATTTAATTAAAAGCGGTAAATAATCTTTAAAATTGCACTATAGGATAACATGTATAAAAAATTAAATTTTAGCCATTTATAATAATTTAAGCGACCGTGTTAGAACCACAGGATCCGGGGGTGCCTAACACCTTCCCTCGGGTCAACAGAATTCCTTATTCAGAATTTCTGGTTCGCAGACTCCAATTGGGAAGTCAAAAATTTTCCTCGATTTGGGATTCAAGTTAAATCGGTGACTTGGGACACCAAAAGCCAATCCTTTCCCAAGTGGTGACTCTAAAAAATAAATAAATAATCCCATTTCGAATAATGTCACTTTAAATGAAAAAACTCCCATATACATTATCCTTCGGGGTAGGTGTGTAAAAAAGGAGGTGTGACAGCTCTGGCGACTCTGCTGGGGATACGAACCCAGAATTTCGATTCAGGGTTCAATAATTCGAGCTTAGTATAATTGTTATATTTGGCTTTAACTGATTTTTCTACATGTTCCATGCTATATGTGCTAAATGTTTTACCGCTTTGATATTTGTTGAAATAGTATATATAAATTTTCGCGAATCCCTTCCTCTTTCCGAGTCTTCTACATCATGGAGAAGGGTGCACTTCGTGTAGTTTCTCTTCTGTTTAGAGTCTTTCCCAAATTAGAACGAGGTTTGGATAAGTTGCTAAGTCGGCGGAGCTTCTGTATCCCCGGTACGCTGCCTCCCCATTGGCTCGAGTTGTCCGCTCAGGTAAGCCAGGTCTAGACCAATAAACCTAGGGCTTAAACCTAGAAGAACAAAAACTCATGCTGGATCGCTAATAGGACGTTTGTTTGCATCATGTGCATTTGACTTAGGGGACTCAACACAGGGTTTGGGTCCGTCTAGGACAGGTGACCTGAAATAAATTGACTATCCTGATGCATCTTACGTGCTACTTGCGCATTTATTTGCTCGACTTTGCATGTTGACCGGCTTGTATAGAATAAGTTGTGAAAAATAGCAGTGTTAGGACTAAGTGAGGGAAATCATTTGTTTGAAAGAGCCCCAATACCCAAATAGTACCGAAATGCTGTCAAATTTTTGGAAGAAAAAAAAAAGAAAAAAGAGAAAATATTTGAAAAACAGAAAGGCAATGGTTGGTCAAAATAGTTTTGATTTTGACAAGTCTGACCGAACTACGCTTGTCTGATTCTCACCGGATGTGAGATACGTAGGCAAACCTCATCGGTTCCGACCCCAATTTTCATAAAATCCAAAAATATTTTCCTTTAGTTCCTTCTTTAAAAATCTTTCCTTAGAAAATTCAAAAAAAAAGAAGGTAAAAGTAGTTTTTAAACTCAAAAAAAAAAGAAGATATTTTCCTTTAAAAGTCTCTCTTTTGAAAATTAAGAGGTTACATCCAAAATCCAAAAATATTTTCTTTCTTCCTTAGAAAAAGAGAAGACAAAAGAAAATTCAAACAAGAAAATATATTTTCTTTTTACTTTTGAGATCCCCAAGGTCAAAAAAAAAAAATTCCCTTCCTTCTTTTAAAATATTTTTAGAAAATTCAAAAACAAATCATCAAAAAAAAATCAAATCAAAAATATTTTTCTTTTTCCTTAAAGCTCAATGGTCTAAATAAAAAAAAAAGTTATTTTACATATTTGCCCGAACTACGCTGGTTTGATTCTCACCGGATGTGAGATACGTAGGCAAACCTCATCGGGTCCAATCTCCCATTTGCAAAAATAGCCCCAAAAAAATGTCAAAATTTTAATTTTTGTCATAAATAAGTCGGGTGATGTCATTCTTGTTTAAAATAAGCCGAATGTCCCAAAAGTATGCCGGAATGCTGTTTACAAGAACAGCCACCCTGCATCATTGTCAAACGGTTTGCGGGCACAGCCTTAAAAGCTTCCTCCCCGAAGTGCTGAAAGGCCGTATCTACAAAATCGAGTCTTTGTTTTATTAAATATTTTTTTTTGAAAAATAGCCACTTTTTCTTTTAGGTCAAAACGAGTCATTAAATAGCCTTTTTTTTCTCTTTAAATAGCCACTTTTTCCTTTTAGATCCAAATAAATCATTAAAATACTCCTTAGACGTTCTTTATTTTAAAAAAATATAAAAAAAATACATATTTTGAGAAATTGAGTCCGAAAAATATTTTTTGCTCAAAAATCCAGAACACTTTCATAAAACTCCCTCTTCCGAAAATTAAGAGGCAAATTTCAAAGTCCAAAGAAAAAATATATTTTTCTGTCGTGTTAGAAAAAGAGAAAATAAATGAAAATTCAAACAAAAATATTTCCTTTTGTTTTCCCAAAGAAAAGGAATTTTTAGAAGTCTTTCTTTCAAAAGAACAAAAAATAAAAAGAAAATCAAAAATCAGAATCAAAAATATTTTCCTTTTTCTTTTAATGCATTTCTTTCAAAAATTTCAAAAAAAAAAAATGAGCTTATTTACCTTATTTGCAAGAACTACGCTTGGTCTGATTCATGCGGGGCCATGATACGTAGACAATCTACATAAGATTCGACCGTAAACCTAGGAAAAAGAGAAAAAAAAAGAAATACGAGGAAATAAAATAAAATAAAATAAAAACACGAAGGAAGGAAATAGGGCATTGAGGGAAAAAACCATGGCCAAAGAAAAGAAAAAATCAGAAAATGAGAGAAAACAAAACAAAAAGAGAAAGAAAAGAGAAAAGGAATAAGAGGAAAAGCCGGGATGACGCATGCAACCGAAGCAAACATGTAGATATTCATTTAATTGTATAGGTGCATCACACTCCAATGTGCGGTTACCTATCTGTTATTTGTTTCATACTAACAGGTGTTGCTGTCATTCCCAGCTGAGCTTTTTAGAAACAGTGGTTGGTTTGTGGTAAGCTGGCCTCGCATCGATACTTCACCAGATCCAAAGGAAATACAGAGATGTCATCTGAAATGACTCTGCCTGCAACCCCCATACCCGAAGATAGTCCAATCTCTGGGATCCCGGCCTCTGAATCCTATACAGCTGAAGAAAATCGGATATTGCGTTTGCGATTGATGGAAATGTGGGATGCTTGGAACAACGGGAAGGAACCCCCAAGCACTATCCCCGGTTTCCCGGAGTTATTCCCTAGATCTGGAGGGGTTACCACTATACCCATCAGCCGCCCAAATATTCCTCTGGGGCAACCTACTATGATTGCTATCTTCTTCGGAACACCTTCTGAGGTTCGCCCCCGAGTGTTCCCATCTGGAACTGCTCCAAACATCTTTACGGCTCCACCATGCTCCGCAACCACACAACCATCACTACCCAAGCATGCTTTTGACCCCTCAGTCTTCACATTCCAAAATCCCGTCTTCCAAGCTGACCCTCCTCATTATCCTCAATATACTTACTTTCAGCCACCATATGAACTTACGCCGGGGCAGGATAAAACCCCCAAAGCCCCAAAGCAGGACGAGATGGAAAAAAGAATGAGAAGCCTCGAGCAAAGTCTGAAAAATATGCAGGGTTTAAGCGGGCAGAAGAGTGTTTCTTACAATGATCTGTGCATGTTCCCTCACGTGCACCTGCCTATGGGATTCAAAACGCCAAAGTTCGAAAAGTATGATGGACATGGCGATCCCATTGCTCACCTCAAAAAGTATTGTAATCAACTGCGCGGGGCTGGTGGAAAAGAAGAGTTATTAATGGCTTACTTTGGAGAAAGCTTGGTGGGCATAGCATCGGAATGGTACATGGATCAGGACATATCTCGATGGCATATCTGGGATGACCTTGCCCGAGATTTTGTCCGACAATTTCAGTACAATATAGACATTGCGCCAGACAGGAACTCCTTGGCAAACCTAAAGAAAAAGCCCTCAGAGAGTTTCCGCGAATATGCAATCAAATGGCGTGAACAGGCGTCAAGAGTGAAGCCTCCAATGGATGAGGTTGAGATGGTCACTGTCTTCCTACAGGCTCAGGAGGCAGATTATTTTCAAAACATGATGTCCTCTATGGGTAAGCCTTTTGCAGAGGCAATAAAAATTGGAGAAATGGTAGAGAATGGGCTAAAAACGGGCAGAATCTTGAGCCAGTCAGCCATAAGGGCAACCTCCCAAGCCATCCAAGGCGGGTCTGGGGGAATGGCTAAGGGCAAAAAGAAAGAAGAAACAGTGATGGCGGCATCGGGCGGAAGAAGGTACCGGCCCCTAGACCGGTGTTCTCAGAAAAAGCCCCTCAGCACTACTACCCTCACACAGATATGACTTATGCTCCTCAAACTTATGCGGTAATGAATGCTCAACCTTTCGGCTGCCCGCAAACACAAGCTAACCGAAACCCACCTCCATTCCAAAGAAACTAGCCACCTTACCAAAACCAATATAACCCCCGACCACCACAAAATAATTTCCGCCCTTGGGAACCACCTAGACGACTAAATTTTACCCCGATTGGTGAACCCTACTCCAGTTTGTTCCTGAAGCTCATCCAGATGAACCTACTACAGCCTATCCCCCAAAATAGGCAGAACCCGAAATCTTTAGCCTATCAACAGGGTGTCCGCTGTGCCTATCATTTAGGAGTTGAAGGGCATAGTACTGACAACTGCTGGACATTGAAGAAAGTTGTAGAAGATTTGATCGAACAAGGAAAAATAGTGTTGAGGGATGAAGAAGCCCCGAATGTTACCAATAACCCTTTTCCTGCTCACAACAACGGGACATTAATGGGGATGATTTGTGAAGATAGGGAGTTTGATCCAACCTTAAAAGCTATAATTGCTATTGCTGATGCGGAAAGAAAGCCAAAGGTGGCCTCGAAGCAAGAGGAAGGGGAAAAGAAGAGCAAAATCACCAAGACAGAACCAGAAAAGAAAATTGATTTGAAAAAAGGAATACAAATGTACGTACCCAAGCAAGCCTATGTGGTGCGGGGGACAACCAAACCACCTCGGCTGAGTGAGCCAGTGGTTATTGGACGCGTACCACAGAAGCCTATGACGAGCCCTGCTGCGGTACCATGGAATTATCATCAGACGGTGGTTACGTACAAGGTTAAAGAGATCTTGGGAGAGCTGCTAGACAATTCTCCTGTTGAGGTAAACAATGCCACCTGTGAGCACGTGATTTTTGTCCCAAAGCAAATTATTCCAAAAAATATAATAAAAATAATTTCTGTGTGTAGTTTGTTGATAATTGTGTAGAAATACCAGTGTTTGTTTTTATTT